>JAOUQZ010068643.1:0-18858 GCA_028564935.1 Neosilurus hyrtlii
TAATAATAATAATAATAATAATAATAATAATAATAATAATTATTATTATTATTATTATTATTATTATTATTATTATCCTAATAATCCTAATAATAATAACAATAATAACAATCATAATAATAATAATTACCATAATAATCATAATCATCATCATAAACATAACAATCATAATCATTATCATAACCATATGAATAATAACCATATTATAAATAATAATGATAATGATAATAGTAATCATCATAATCATAACCTTATTAATCATAATCATAACCATAAAAAATAATAATCATAATAATAATAGTGGCAAAGATCACTAGAGGAGTAGTACCTCTAGTCAGCCTATCGGTCTAGACTGGTCTCCACTTATCCAGCATCATGTAATGCAAAAAAAAAGAAACCTGGCCAATTCATCATCAGCAAGTGGCCACAGCATCTAGCCTCTCATATGCCAAAGACAATCCCCAGTGGCTCTCAGCCACACCCCTAGTTTTTGCAGAACGCAGTGGATCTATGAGAATAAACACAGATAGAGAATCCCGGGAGTATTTGCAACACCCTAGCTTTACATCTTGCAAACTGAAAACTTAAAAGGATCACCAGCCTACTGGAAGTGATAATGATAATAATAACAATAAGGCCAAAAATAGTCAGCACATAAGCAGATAATCAAAAAACATGTGATTAGAAAATTATTAAATCCCTAACTGATGCAGTAGGTTGCTTCTCATTTCTGTTTCACAAGGGTCAAACTATCAGCCTGCACCAAGCAAAGTGCACAGCTATGGAGACTAGGGTTAAGAACTGTCCAGCATATTACAACATAAAAGCCAAAAAATAATGATGAACCATCAAATGTTTAACTGACTATGACTGGGGATCTCTTAAACACTTGGTTAGTAGAACTGTTTAAAAAAAAAAGATCAACAGTAGACCTCATGGCTATATTTAATAGTCACATTAGGAGCATCCCAACATTCACAATGTGAGAAGAACTCATGATTGGGAATAAACAGCTATGTGTCCATAACAATATTACTTGATAGTGACGAATGGTAGCCTTTGAAATAAATCATGTGGGCTGATGAGACCAGGTTTATCCTGTTTCAAAGCAATGGGACAATACATATATATATATATATATGGGAATAAAAACTCTAGTCGAACAATCAAGAGTTATATCTGCACATTCTGATGTATTTAAATTTTTTGACTTTGCATTACAATTGATGTGACATGATCTGGGATACACTCTCAGTAAATGAAGACATCAGCAATAACAAAAACCTAGTCAGACACACACACACACACACACACACACACACACGCATATATATAGGCTGAAATGCCTAGTATTAATAACCTGAACAATATATAGCTCACGCCAGAAGTAATAACTTACTAGGACCTTGTGGTTAAGACCTTGTCCAGGGGTTTTAGCATGGTAGGGTCTAACAGGGATTCACCCCACCATCAACTGTGAGGTGTTTTTTTCCTGTCTGGATGGGATGCTTGAATTCGGGTTCTTGAACATTTGGGAAGTGAGATGATGTGTTTATTTACAGCTATCAACTGTATTTTGGGTCACCCCAGACATTGCCACCCACTGATGTAGCTCATCATGCAAGTTGTCAGTTGTTGTCTAGTGGTTAACTTGGGCTGTGCACACCGAGGGCCCTGGCATTCATTTTCCTTCAGAGGTTTTTGGCCATGCACCATATGTGTCCTGATACTTGGAGGCCCCTAATTATTCCACAGCCTACAGCATGTTTTTTTATTTTATTTTTTTTTCATGGAACACGCTGGAGCTTTCGCGAATATAAAATGTACTTTCAGGACAGCATTGCCATTAGTAAAGTTTACCAGGAGGTTTTAATCCAGTTTAAATACATTGCTTTTCCTGAGTCATAATTATTGGGTTAAATATCACCTCCCTACTGAATACTGAAGAGGTATTTTAACAACAAAAAAAACGATAAAAACTGTATTTTATTTGTGTTTAAAATTTCTATTTAGTTGAAACATACATATAAAAAATTTAAGGATTATGAATGCTGTGGGATATTTTTCAGATTACAGTGCAGAAAAATTCAAGCTTTTTACCGTAACATGTTTTTATTTAGTTCATGTGATTCAACACACCTTTTTAATATTATTTCATTTTACTTCCAAACCTGAAGTTGGAGTAATATCCTCCTTTAAATCTCTGTATGTGGACTTTTGAAAGCTTCTTCAGCAGTGAGCTTGTTTCCATCGCTACGATGCACAAGGCTTCCTTCTCCAATTAAAGAGCGCTTACTCTGTCAAAACATTCAGCCAATAATGCGGAAGAAATCTGACATAAACTCTCTCAATATCAATAATTATAAGTCAGTAATTTACAATAAAACAATTTCTTCAGGCTTGTGACACCACACAGTATACAAATGCATGTACGATGAGCACTGATGATGTAATATCTAATTAATTGGATTTGTAGGGTTTCGTAATACGGGACGGCTCTAAGTTCCAGCAGTCCATTGTTTTGACAGCCCGACTCATATGTAGTGGGCGCCTTGCTTAAATCAGTTGGGCACTGTACTCAGTTGAGTTGGGTCAGGATTAGGGCTGTCAGACCAATGGGCTGTCAGAATATAGGGCTGTAACCCTGTAATGCAAACAAATGCAGTAGTTCCATACTAGTGTGTTATTGTGATATGATCATAAAAGCAGATATTCTGCAATCAAAATAAATTCAGAACACAAAAAAAAAAAATTCAATATGCTCAATAATACTGGAAATGGTCAGATTTGAACTTTTTCACATCCAGAGATGGATGGAATGCATTAACAGACTGCATAACTACATATGTGTGTTCTTGTTTCTGTCCCCAAAACAACCTCTAAAAGTAAGCAGACTCAAATCCAGAATCTTCACTCCCTCAGTAGGGAACAGTGACCTTCAACCGTGAGTTATCATTTTAAGATTATTCTCCTGTATGTGGAATTTGTTCTGCATGCCGTAGGATATTTTAAAGCAAACTGGAACGGAAGAAAGCTTCCATGCCTTGTTGAAACTCATCGTTCTCTTCCGTACAGTCATGTGAGCCTGCTGTTCTTTACGTCTTAGAGGGTGCAGACAGATACCCAGTATCCTCATTTCCCCCAGACCAAAGCAGAAACCCAAAACTGCCAGCTGTGGCTTCCTCTGCTCTCTGAGTTCCTTAATCCCTATGGGTCACCAAGCTTCTCTTGTGTTTTTCCCACATCCAAATCAAACATAGGGTCAGCAGACAAACACATTGGCCATCCCACATCAGACCACCATCTCTTTGCGAGGCCTCTTCTCAGATCTCTGAGCAAACATATTATGCTGGATAAAATGTTTCCTCATATTTGTTGTTTTTTACTTTGAAGGCAACCTCCAGAAGGAATTTCAGGGTTATAATAACATTAGGAACCTGTGCTCCTTTAACCAGACTGCAAGACAAATACCTAATCCTCTTATAAGCACTGAAGATGGACTTGTTCCATTTATTTCTTACTTTCCTGCTAAGCAGTGTTATATTTCAATTAAGTAAACACTTCATTCTCATGTCCTGATCATTAAATCATAATTCATTTGGCACACATATTACTAGTAAGTTAGAATCCAAATGCTTAGCATAAGGGGTTTCTCATTCTGCTCCCTCACTTTCTCACTCATTTACCGAACCGTTTAATTCTATAAGTGTCACGGGGAGGCTGGAGCGAGCCTATCTCAGCTAACACTAGGTAAAGTTGGGGTGCACCCTAAACATCTCGCCAGACCATTACAGGACCAACACACACAACCATTTACACTCACACTCACACTTAGGGGCAATTTGGAACAATTGGCCTAATGTGCATGTCTTTGGACCATGGGTGGAAACTGGAGTACCGAGAGAAAACCCACGCAAGCACAGAGAGAACATGCAAACTCCACACTCCCAAGTATAACCAAGCCCGGGAATTGAACCCAGGACCTTCTTCTGTGTGGCGGATGTGCCGCCCTTCTCATTCTCCTGTATAAACAAACCCTTAAGAACAATGAAGAGAGG
The DNA here is from genome assembly GCA_028564935.1 of Neosilurus hyrtlii. NCBI lineage: Eukaryota > Metazoa > Chordata > Actinopteri > Siluriformes > Plotosidae > Neosilurus > Neosilurus hyrtlii. Next base: position 4,059 of record JAOUQZ010068643.1, read on the forward strand.
TATAATATGATCTTTTTACTTTCTTTCTTGCTGTCTTCTTGACTACTTGTTTTACAATCATGTCTTCATGCTCCTTGTTTTCTGCAGGGAACAAATTCAATGGAGACTCTAACACAATGCACATTGATCATTGTCGAGAGTGGGGAACAGCTTACCAGACCATTGCAGGGCCAAAACATGTACAACCATTCACACTTACAGGCAATTTGGAACAGCAAATTAGCCTACTGTACATGTTTTTGAACTGTGGGAAGAAACCGGAGTACCTGGAGGAAACCCACACAAGCACAGAGAGAACATGCAAACTCCACACTGAGACGCCCTCGCCGAGCACGGGAATCAAACCCAGTACCTTTTTGCTTTGAGGCAGACATGCTAACCACTGTGCCACCTGCACGATAACTTTATTTGTAGACTCCCAAAAACATTGTTAAAAGGTTACAGGTAACATTTTTAATAAACGTCCCAAAAACATTATCATAAGATGGTACATACTAATACTAATGTGTAAGGACTGTGTGCATGTGTGCTGTGTTTTTTTTTCTTTAGTAGCGGTTCCCTGTAAAGGAAACCCCAGTACGGATATGTACAGTCCTTTTTCCACATTAGATGGCACTGTACTGGGGGCCTGGATATGTGCAACATTTTGTGACGTATAAACAACGTTGTTCATGAAAGTCATGAACATGTTCTCCATGAACGTTATTGCCTAACATTGTAACAACCTTCAGATAATGTTCTGTGCGACCAACCAAACACAACATAACCTTTATACAACATTGCAGTAACGTTGCACAATGTTGCGTGGTAGACACTGGATTGACATGTACTGCATATACACTAAAATAATAACATTAGGAATAATACAATACTCTCTCACTCACACATTTAATGAACCGTTTAATCCTATTAGGGTCACGGGAAGCCTGTGCCTACCTCAGCCAACACTGAGCAAAGACAGGGTACACCCTGAACAGTTTGCCAGACAAGGCAGGGCCAACACACACACAACCAACAGCCAATTAATCTAATGTGCATGTCATTTAGACTCAAGAAGGAAACCAGAGTACCCAAAGGAAACCCACACAAGCAAGGGTGGGAACATGCAAACTCCACACAGAAATGCCTAAGCCTGGGACTTGAACCCAGTACCTTCTTGCTTTGAGGCAGACGTGCTAACCACTACACCACCATGCCACCCAGAATATTAGAATATTAGAATATCGTAACCTAATATTTTTACACCACAAATGTGGCGTATATTCATCTGGTTATCACAGACCAGAACCTTCTGAAACAGACAAACACCCTGTGACAACTGCTTACTACAACTGTATTACAATATAATTACACTACATTGTTTTCAAAGTAAAAAATATGATTTAGTTTTTTTCACTACTCTTAACCACCAGAGGGTGGTATTTTATCACTGGGATACCTTCTTTATTTATTGCTTAAGTCACTTAATTTATTTTTAATAGCACACTCCTTCCAAATACTCCCAAGGGTGGTGTCCCTCTGCATGCTCAGCTTCTGTCCTCACAGTGACCACTACAGGTCAATGGGTTTAAAACCTTTATTATAATTAATGGCATCCTGTTTATCTGTTTATCTGATTATCTGACAGTGTCATATTCTGGTCCATTTTAACCATATACTAACACTCAGGTGCATAAATAGCCATGGAGGCATGAGGTTAACAACTTTCTTCACCTTACCTCTGCAACTGGGCTATCCAAAAATTAGCCGGATAGAAACTGACTTTCCTAGCAAGTCAAAGCACTCAATCACTCACTCATTTGCCAAACCATTGAATCATACCTTTACACCAAGGGGCAATTTGGAACAGCTGATTAGCCTAATGTGCATGCCGTTGAACCGGGAGAGGAAACCAGAATACCTGGAGGAACCCCATGCAAGCACAAAGAGAACATACAAACTCCACACAGCACGGAACTCAATCCCAGGAGCTGTGAGGTAACCCCTACGCCACTATTCTGCTCACTGTCAAAGCAGTTAAGTCTATTAAGTGACTTTTGTACCCTGAGGTGATGCAACAGGTCAGAAAAAAATCAGCCAGGCATGGACAATTTTTTTTGTTGCCGATGCCAAATCAATTCACTGTTAACTATGGTTTGCCAAACAACTCAGCGTGACCAAACACAGTAAAACATGATTGGCCTGCTGTATGTGCTTCCAATCTGCCCAGGCAACACAGAAAACAGCAATCAAAGATTCGAGTCCTGGGCTTGGCGAGAGCGTTTCTGTGTGAAGTTTGCATGTTCTCCTATGTTTGTGTGGGTTTCCTCCAGGTACCCCAATTGACAGCTATGCTCCAACAACAGGCATATTAGATTCATTGGCTGTTCCAAACTGTCCGTAGGTGTGAGTGTGAATGGCTGTGTGTTTGTTGCCCTGCGATGGTCTAGCAAGCTGTTTGGGGTGTACCCCACCTTCACCAACCTCAGACAATTGAGGTAGGATCTAGCCTTTCTGCAAGCCTAATAGGATTAAACAGTTCAGCAAATGAATGAATGAATGAACAGTTCTGAATGGATCTAACACCCTGCACTACAAACCCCAGGAGCCAGACATGGTCTTCCCCTTGAGATGGAGTTCTGTGGTATCTTTCCATGTAAACCTATAGAGGGGGTTCTTCTAAGAGGAGTATTGCTCTTCATGGCAGCTGATCATCTCACCCTACCAAGTGGACCTTGTGACAAAAAGCCGAGCTTCCTGTTGAAGATTAAAACAACAATACCCCCCACCCCACCCCCACCCCTAAAAAAATGGAATATGAGTGCAATCTTCAGAATTGTCTTGCATGTCAATATCGGAGCCATGCAGTGTTTATTTGATCATAGACTCTGCTATTTATCTGGTGGCTTCTATTCATCAAAATGACTGTCTAAGCATATTTTGGGCCACTGGTTATAGACTCTTCACTGTAGTTTAAAAACAGACAGGAAACAGGCCTCTCCACAGGGAGCACATCATCCTTATGAAGGCATGTTCTCAAGCTAGCTGGGCTTTAATGTGTATGTCTCCAGATCAACTTTATTTTCTCAGTGGACGGAATACAGCAATAATATCCAAATGCCATTCCAGTGGTCAGTTATAGCATTAGAGGGTTGTGCAATTCCTGCTAGTATAGATTTTATAGATATTAAAACATTGCTCCCAGTGGTTAAGAGGGATAAAACAAATGTATGTGTTATACATAACCTAATTGTATGAACCCTGTAACTAGGGTTCACCGTCAGTCAGAACCATCACTGATATCAAGGACAGATCTCTACTTTATAGTATATGTGACCCGCTCCAGCATAATACAGAGTAAATAAAATGGCTTCCCTGGACGAAAATGCGATATCACCAATAATACATTCTTTAAAGCATAATCTTTAACAATTCATTCATTCATTCATTCATTCATTCATCTTCTTCCACTTCTTCTGGGGTCGGGTCGCGGGGGCAGCAGCCCAAGCAGTGAGGTCCAGACGTCCCTCTACCCAGCCACTTCCTCCAGCTCTTCCGGGAGGATGCCAAGGCGTTCCCAAACCAGCCGAGAGAGGTGTTCCCTCCAGCGTGTTCTGGGTCGACCCCGGGGTCAAAACACCACACCAGGGAGGCGTTTGGGAGGCATTCTAATCAGATGCCTGAGCCACCTTAGCTGGCTCCTCTCAACGCGAAGGAGCAGCGGTTCTACTCTGAGTTTCTCCCAGATGATGGAACTTCTCACCCTATCTCTAAGGGAGAGACCTCCCACCCTGCGAAGGAAGCTCATTTCAGCCGCTTGTATTCATGATCTTGTTCTTTCAGTCACTACCTCCAGATCCTGCTCTCCAGTACTCCTAAATAGACTTTCCCGGGTAGGCTGAAGAGTGTGATTCCACGATAGTTGGAACACACCCTCTGGTCCCCCTTCTTAAAAAGGGGAACTACCACCCTGGTTTGCCAATCGAGAGGTACAGCCCCCGATGACCACGCAATGTTGTAGAGACGTGTCAACCAAGACAGTCCTACCACATCCAAAGCCTTGAGGTATTCAGGGCGGATCTCATCCACCCCCGGAGCCCGGCCACAGAGGAGCTTTTTAACTACCTTAGTGACCTCAGCCCCAGTGATAGGCCGCCCCCCCCCCCCCCCGAACCCCCAGGCTATTACAAAAGATGTAAGACATCGTGCACTTTGAAAATGTAAGTAAACACTACCTGATGATGAAAATATACGCATGTTCAGTGTTCATGTGTAACAGGAGAGTTTGGAAGGCTTTCCTTTCATTTCAATTTAAAGAGTCTTCAAAGAGGTTGCAGGGGCTAAAGTTTAATGCAGAATAGACTAGGAATTCTTTTCTTAACAGACTGATTTTTAAGTACAATTTAAGAGTAAATAATTTTTACAGACTTTCATTTGCTTTCATTTGCTTTGATTTCCATTAAGAGTAGGCTGCATTGCTGTCAGTGTGTTTCTGCCCTGCGATGGCCTGGCAAGCAGGGCAGAGTACCCCCTGGACAGTAAAACATCCATTCATTAATTTTCTAAACTGCTTAATTTTTTTGGATATGATTTTGATTTTGATATACTGTATTAATCCTGCAAGGAAAATTATTTTCTCTGCATGTAACTCATCCAGAGTGAGCACACACATGTAAACAGTGAGCACACACACTCGGCGCAGTTGGCTGCCATACACATTGCTGCGTCCGGAGAGTAGTTGGGGGTTAGGTGTCTTTCTCAAGGGCACTTCAGCCATGAAGGTGGAGGAAGGGAAGGTGCAGCTTACTCCCCCACTGCCACACTTTTTTCCTGCTGCTTCGAGAATCAAACCAGCAACCTTCCGGTCCCAAAGCCACTTCTCTAAGCAGTAGGCCATGACTGCAGTGGTGGCTCAGTGGCTAAGGCAATGGGTTACTGATCTGAAGGTTGGGGGTTCAAATCCCAGTACCACCACTGTTGGGCCCTTGAGCAAGGCCCTTAACCTTCAGTTGTATAATAAAATGACAGTTGTAAATTGCTCTGGATAAGAGCATCTGCCAAATGCCTCAAATACAAATGACTGCCCCCTGTATCTGCATGGTTTTATGCTTTATGGGCTTCATGATTTGCTACTTGTAAAATTTAATAAATGAGCAGGTTTACCAGTGTTCCTTATTCTGAAAACTTCCATAAAGCATTTCAAATCGGGCAGCCATGACCTAATGGTTGGAGATGCGGCTTTGAGGGTGAAAGGTTGCTGGTTCAATTCCCACAAGACACCTGACCCCCAACTGCTCTCTGGGCACCCCAGTGTGTTGCAGCCCACTGCTCCGAGGGTGTGTGCTTACTGTTTATGTGTGTGTGTGCTCAGTTTGGATGGGTTAAATGCAGAGGCAATAATTTCCCTTGTGGGATCAATACAGTATAGCAAAAATTAAAAAAAGCAAAGATGTACAAAAGCTTCCTGACTCTTTGTCTCTGGGTGAGTAAAAGATCACGGGGCACGGGGAGAACATGCAAACTCCACACAGAAACACCCTTGCTGAGCCTGGGATACGAATCCTGGACCTTCTTGCTGTGAGAGGGACCTTATACCCACTACACCACCTTTCCACCTTAACACCAAACTCATCATGAGTAAAGTCAATAACGATGTTCTGAGTCAGTGCAGACAAGGCTAAATTACACCTACGCTTTATTATTATTATAGCAGCATGTTTAAGTGGGAAAACCACAAGGGCAGAGGGTTCAGCTTCCCCAGGACCCACGCTCAGTAACAGCCTCCTACTGAGCTACACTTTGGCTGGAACTCAACAGCAGTTATCTGTCCCTATCTGTCTGACTTACGGTGATTAAGTGATTGTCATTGAGTCACTCAGTCAAGGGGCATTCGAGCAACCGACAGACCGATATGAATTAGATTTCAAGGTTAAATCACTGCATTTGCACACATACATTAAAATGCAATGTCAGTAAGTTAAAAAAAATAATTACATCTAATTTAATTGCAAGGTGAGATCAGTACATCTTACTGATGGTCTTGCTTGGTATCCTTTCAAAACACCTGCAAAGCATAAAGCACTTATAAAGCACTATTTGGCAGAAAGCAGCTAACAACAAGGCTATTGATAATCAAAGAATAGCTGGTATACAAGCTTCATTCACCTGCTCAGATTATTTTGTTCTGTATGGAAGAATACATGAAAAAACACACACCTAGAGGCAGGGATAACTATGGAAAAATTTGTAAGTGAAAGATACGTAATGTCATTGTGCATCTATATTTTTCTTCTTTACTTTTCTTCTTCTTATTATTATTATTATTCTTATTATTATTCATCCTGACCTAACTCCACCCTCAGCTTTGAGGATATTGACACCATGCCAGCATTTCCAGGTCTGCCATAATCATGTGTACTGGGCTGTCTTCAGATTTTTGAGCCTAGAGGTTTTGTTGCTGTTGTTGTTAGTTTGTTTGTAGGTTTGTTTGTTTTTGTCATTTTTTTCTATTTAAAACAATTGGCGAAAGGGTTTGTGGCACTGGATTAAGGATGAACTGCATACAAGCAAGTGGAAAGTAATTATTCTCTTTAGAAAGATAATACAGGTTTAAGGTTGTGAGCATTGTCAAACAGTGTGGAAAAGTTAGGTAACTTAGGCAAGCTCGCAAGCTAAGCTATTACCTATTACACATTAAATAAAGGCAAAGATGTCATAAGTATTCTAACAAAGTACACCAAAATGTCAGTTCATTCAAGCACATTTCATCATTAACCCTTATTAAATCACTATATAAACTTTGTACAGTTTTAATATAAATATAAAATTACCTCCAGGTACATTAAACGGTCTAGTTCTCAAATATATCACTTTCATCCCATCACACCGCTTAATCCTATTTTGGTCATGGGGAGGCCGGAGTTGACACTGGGTGAAGGTGGGTACCCCCTAAACAGCTCACCAGACCATGACAGGGCAACACACACACACCACTTTTCACACTCACAACTAGAAGAAATTTGCACCAATAAATTAGCCTAATATGAACCACTTGGAAAAAACTGTGGACTGTGGGAAAAAAACCTCGAGGAAACCCATGCAAGCACTGGGAGAAGAAGCAAACTCCACACAGAAACCCGGGACTGAACCCCAGTATCTTCTTGCTGTTAGGCGGACGTGCTAATCATTACACCACTGTGTATATAGTAGTGATGACAAAAATGAAATATTTTTGAATGATGTAATCAAATGGAAAAATTAATTCAGAAAAAAAAATCTGTCCTATGGAACTTTGAATACATAATTTCACAATGACATATAGAGGCCGATGCTCATGCAGTTCGTACAATAAATGATGATTAGGAACCAGCACTGCTGTCAATTGCTACGTCTAGAAATTTCCCGACCACGTCTTTCTTTGGTTACTGCTACTTATATGACCATGCGCATTATACATATAGTAAAACACCTTATAGTTTTTAATTCAGAACACTTGCTTATACCACTTTTACATCTTAGTAGCTTTACCGGTTGTACCTCATGAATTGTGACATGACTTAGTCATATTTCATTCTGTCATTATATTTATCTCTGTAGTGATGTGCTATGGTCATTATTCACCTGTGTTAATCTGTACATCGTTGTATAGTGTTGATTGACAGATTTAACTGGTTAATATTAATTTAAAAAATGATAGTAAGTGTATTTGACAATGGGGGCACAGTGGCATAAAGGTTAGCATGTATACCTCACAGGAAGTCCTGGGTTCGATTCAGGCTTTTCTGTTTGGAGTTGGCATGCTGTCCATGTGCTTGCGTGGGCTTCCTCTGGGTATACTGATATTCTGCCTTGATGTCAGTATTTTTAGGGTCTCCTGGTTGCGTATGGGGCGGCACAGTGGTGTAGTGGTTAGCATATCCGCCTCACAGCAAGAAGGTCCTGGGTTCAAGTCCCAGACTCAGGCAATTTCTGTGTGGTGTTTGCACGTTCTCCCCATGCTTGCATGGGTTTCCTCCAGGTCCTCCAATAATCCAAAGACATGCACATTAGGCTAATTGTTTCAAATTGCCCCTCAATGTGAGTGTGAATGGTTGTGTGTGTTGGCACTGCAATGGTCTGGTGACCATTGTGGTTTCAGTTTCTTGCCATATCTTTTTACTTTTGTTTAGCTTTGAACTTGCTCCTTTGTCTTAGTCCACCCAAGTCTGATTTGTATTTTCCTTGAGCCTCATACTGGTCAAGTAGTTTTGTTTCCTGATTAGTCATTTCCTGTAATTATTAAACACTTTATTCTGCATATGCCTCCTGCCTCCACCATCAGTACATGACAGAATACAGAATATGCCAAAATTTGGATGCAGCAGATGGGGAAAGACCCCCTGAAATCTTCTGGGGGGAAGGGGGAGGTACAGTAATCACCTTGTGGAATCCAATGAGCCGGCTTCCTCTCCGCATCACTGAGAGGAAGTCAATGGACGGACTATGCATCAGCGCCCCCTCCAGATGCCAATGAATATCTGGCCAGAGTATTTTTGTCCACCCAGCCAAACCCTCCAGTCTTGTTTCCAGGCAAATATGTTGGAATGGATCACAAATGTCTTGAAATTGTCCAAAAATGTATGTCCTGAATTTGCAGTAGTGCTTGAAATGATTTGACCATCGTCAAAGTTTCACACAAGTTTAAAAGTAGATAAATAAAATCCTGTTCATTTAGTTATTGGGGGAGAAAACTCAGTATTATATATCTGTAAACATTTGTGGTAACTGTTGACCAGTTCCTTGGAGCTTGACAAACTTTGAGATGTTGGTGAATTTTTTCCTCACATGATCTGCTCACACAACGTTTCAATTGAATTAAGGTTTGAACACTGACTGGGCTATTGCAAAACATTATATTTAGTTTTCTTTAACTGTTTTTTAGTAGAATGACTACAGATACAGTTCAGATATTTTCCCTTAGAATTTGCAGATATAATTCAGAATTCATTGTTCAATCAATGACGAAAAACTGTCCTGGACCAGATACAGAAAAACAGGCACAAACCATGATATTACTAACGTTATATTTCACAGATGGAATATGGTTCTTATGCTGGAATGTAATGTGTTCATTTGCCAAACATAAAACATCTGATTTAAGCCAAAACAAACAAACAAACAAACAAACAGTGGTGCTTGAAAGCTTTTGAGCCCTTTATCTTTATTTTTTAAATATGCCTGCATAAATATGACCAAAAAATATGACCAAAAAATATGACCAAAAACATCATCAGCCTGCTGCAGATATTTGCCTGTGACACGGGCAGCATGAGGGCAAGCATTGTCCTGTTGGCACACCTAGAGGTCAGGATGGTTTCGGAAGAAGCGCGTCACCATAGGCCGCTGAACTGCTTCCTGTAGTTTCCAGAGATGCCAGCCTACACCATGACTCCTGCACCACCCCATTGGGACTATTTTTTTGATGCTGTACCATCAGAATCATCCCTCTGAAGGGGCACTGAGCCCGCAGGTCCTGTCCATGGAGGTGCCACTTCACGGTGATGGCCAGAATCCTAGGCTGGAGTCTTCCTGGTGTCTCCTGAGCTGTCTGGGTAACTGTTTGGAACCGATCTGTTTGGAACCAATGGTGCTGGAGCATGATGCACCAGTCTTTCTCTAGGGTAATGGCACATGCTCATCCTGGACGCTGTCCATCAGCTACGGACCCAGTGTCAACCTGGCATTGATGCAGACATTCTGGCATTCAAAAAAAAGAATATTGACAAAAAAAGGCATAGTTTTGATCACGTGACAGTTGAGGCACGGTCCAGATTCCACTGCAGAATGCTATGCATTTTTGCTGACCTTTATGTAGGCAACATGACCACTATTTAAATGCACCCATGTTTGATTATTGAGACCTCCAAACAAACTTGGAACTGTGAAAGAGTCTAGATTCAGAGCTCAAGCATGTGACGGTGAGTGCTGCTACTGGAAATCAGTCACTGAGGTGTTTAGGGTCATTGAAATACCAGTACTCATGCTCAGATAGGATGGTCCCAAAATATTACAAATGAAATTGTGTTGCGTGTTCACTGGCTGTGAGTACATACCATCGCATGAATAAGGGTGATTTGTGAGGGTCTCCAAGTTTTTGATTCTCGTCAAGCAGGAAAATCTTACAAAACCATCTCTTTGGCTTTCATCAATTCAATCCTCTTCAGGAGTGGTTGTTTACCAGCAAAGATCAGCCCAAGAGTAAGGTGTATAATAGTCCAGGAGGTCTAAAGTGGACCCTGGGTAACTACAGGCCTCTCTCACAACTGCTAATGTCAATATTCTTGAGTCCATCATCAGAAGAACACTGAAATAAAAAATGGCAAGGTTACAAGGTGAAACCAACTGCACTCTACAAAGAACATTGCTTCATTTCGACAGTTTAGTTAAGATCACATAAATAAGTCAAAAGGTTATTGGATAAATTCTGGAGATGGATGGGAACAAAATAGAACTTTGAGGAAAAATGGAGCATAAGATCCTTATTCCATGTGAAACAGTGTGGTGGTAGTATCATGGTCCGTGCCTGTTTGCTCTTTTTTTTCTCCACACATAAAAGTTCTCATTTAACTAAAGAAAGTTCCAACACGGTTAGCACCGGTTTTAGTGTGTGGCTCATTTGCACGTATGTCGTTATATCACAGAACTGTTGTCGGTATATCACAGAACACAAGAGGTTTGCAAAGGGAAGAACAGAAAGTGATGCTGTGCTACTGAAAGCCAGAAAGGAAAAAATAAGAGACAGAGAAAGTAAGGACCAAACAGACATGCTCTGTTGTGGAGGTACATGGCACTCTATAAGTAAACCTCTAGCTTCTTTCTGTATTCATTTTCTTATTCGGTATTCATTCATGTTTCCCTATGAAATACTAAGACAAGTTCATCATCATCCCAGGGAAACACTGCTGTCCTTCTGCACTGTCGTTGTACTTATTTGTTTATTTATTTTTCTCTTGAAGCAGTTTGGTTATTTTATTTATACTTTCTGATTGGCGAATGGATGACAACTCTGAGACATGCTCAGAAATCCAAAGCTAACACTGAGGCTCACCCATGGGAGCACCACTCGTCTACACTTCACGTGTCGAACAGGTTTGCTCTGCTCAGTGAGACACCCACTGAGAAACCTGAAAGAGCTCTGGTTATAGGAAGCTCTATTTTAAGACACATGAAGTTAGCTAGTACTTTAGGGGTACCCGCAGCACTAGTTAAGTGTATCCTGGGAGCCCAAGCACCGGACATAGCAGGTTATCTTAGGTTCTTAGGTGATCACAGGTTCTCTATGATAGTTATATAGGATGGAGTTAATGATATACGCCTTCATCAGTCAGAGGTTATTAACAGTAACTTTATAGGGGTGTTGAAATTAGTGAAGGCAATGTTGGATGCTGTAATATGCTATGGCCCCATCACAATACGGTGTGGTGATGAAGCTAAAGATTGGATTGTTAAATGTTAGATCTCTTACATCTAAAGTGCTTATTGCTCATGAATTCATTTTCTGATCAGGGGTTTAGTGTAATGTGTTTAACAGCAACATGGATAAAACCCAATGAGTATGTAGCATTAAATGGAGCGAGTCTTCCCGGATACAGTTATATACACCAACCTCGTCTAACTGGCAGAGAAGTAGGCATCGCAGTTATTTATAAGGTCTATAAATTTAATGCATTTGAAATTCTATATACTAACATAACATACATTCCCAGAAAAAATATGCCCACGCAGCTGATACCTTTAATTTTTATTTACAGACCCCCAGGGCCATACTCTGAATTCCTGTGTGAATTTGCAGACTTCGTTTCAATCCTGGTTGCTTCTTTAGATAAAGCTTTAACTGTTGGTGACTACAATATTCATTTGATAATCCAGAGGATCCTTTAAGAACAGTGTTTGTGTCTATTATAGATTCTGTAGGGGTAAATCAGAATTTAATAGGACCCACGCATAATGCTGGCCACACTATAGATCTAATACTAACTTTTGGTTTAAACATTGAAAATATAGTCGCAGTTCCAGTCAGAAACTATTTCAGATCATTTTCTTATCTCACTTACAATGTATCTTAGTACTAATATATACACCTCACCACGTTATCGCATTAAGCGTACTTTATGAACATTTTTTATTGTTAAAATTCAAAATATCAGACAAAAAACTGATTCCCTAAACTTAAAGTCAGAAATGTCAGTAAATAAAACATATTATAAGAATACACCACTATTAGATCAGCAACTAGAGTGTTTTAACCCCATTCCAGAGACAGAACTAATCTCATTAATTTCTTCATCTAAATCATCAACCTGTGTTCTAGACCCAGTACCTACATGTTTCTTTAAACAAGTACTACCAGAATTAATCAATTCTTTATTAAATGTAATTAATTCTTCCCTTAGCACTGATTATGTACCTAAATCTTTTAAACTAGCAGTTATCAAACCTCTCATTAAAAAACACGACCTCAACCCATATCAACTGTCCAACTATAGAACAATATCAAACCTCCCTTTTATCTCCAAGATCTTAGAAAAGGCTGTAGCGCAGCAGTTATGTTCATATCTTTGTAGGAAAACATTCATGAAATGTATCAGTCAGGATTTAGGCCTCATCATAGCACAGAGACAGCACTCGTTAAGGTGATAAATGATTTACTGCTGGCCTCTGACCACGGCTGTGTCTCTCTGCTTGTGTTACTAGAACTTAGTGCAGCCTTTGAAACTATTGATCATATGATTCTCCTTGACAGGTTAGAAAATGTTGTTGGAGTTAAGGGAACAGCCCTCTCCTCATTTAAATCTTATTTAACTGACCATTATCAATTTGTAGATGTAAATGGTGATTCCTCTATATGTTCTAATGTTAAGTTTGGTGTACCACATGGTTCTGTCTTAGGCCCGCTGCTTTTTTCCCTATACATGCTCCCTTTGGGGAATATTATTTGTGAACATGGTATTAGCTTACATTGTTATGCTGATGACACAGCAGCAAGACACGAGCATATCACCCCCATCTTATCTACTCCGCACTGGCTCCCAATGAAATCGAATCGAATATAAATTGCTACTTTTAACCTATAAGCACTTAATGGTCTTGTGCCACTTTATCTTAGCAAAGTTCTTGTTGTTTATGATCCAGCTCGCCCACTTAGATCTAAAGGTGCAGGCTGCTTAGAGAAACCTCAAATACTGAGGACTACTGCAGGGGGACAGAGCTTTCTCTCACAAAGCCCCACAGTTAGGGAATAACCTTCCAGTTAATGTTCAGAATTCAGACACAGTCTCTGTTTTTAAGACTAGGCTGAAACTTGTTTAGTCAAGCATTTTGTTGATAGCCTTTTATTAGGTAAAGGAGCAGATCTGGGGGTTCTCAGGCATAGAGAGTTCTGGTAAACTGTAATGTTGGGATGCTGTCAATCCCTCACTCTACATGCTCACCCAGGTCTGTTGTGTATGAGCCTGGTTCCTCTCAAGGTTTCTTCCTCGTGTCAACTGAGGGAGTTTGTCCTTGCCACTGTTGCCACAGACCTGCTCATTAGGGATGTGTAGGGGGTTGTAGAAAAATGTGTAAAATTATTTTTACTATGTAAAGCTGCTCTGCCACTGTCAATTGTAAAAAGCACTATACAAATAAAACTGAATTGAATTGAATTATTCACGGCCCCCAAAAAACTGGAAATTCATAATCAGTGATTGGTATTATGAGTTTTTTTTAATTGCTATGTTAATGTTAAATTTGGAAAAATGGAAACACCACACCTGGCTGTAGATTTATCAAGGTGGATATTGCAACTGTTAAAGAACCCAGAGTTGCCTTAGAGACTTCTATTTACTTTAATGAGAGGCTTTTCTCAGTCACACTCTCTCTCTCTCCATCCCCTGGGGCTTGTCTCCATTTGTTTCGATTTTATGTCTTTCTCTATTGCAGTATCTTTCACTCTCAGCTGATTATATGCATAAAAAGTGTGTTTCCTGTTTAGTTTTTTTCTCTCTTAGAGATTTATAGCTTCAGGTGCTCAGTATTGCGAAGGCAGTTGGCATTGCTTGACATCCACTGAGGTTTTGCTGCATACCCTGAGTTGGTCCTGCACAGAGCTGCTGACTTCATCTGAATCTGGAATAAAGTAAAAAAATATGTCTGTGCCTCACTGATGGAGAGGTGGCTGCCATGGGATTGGGTGTGCACTGTCACACCCCATTAGATTTGCAATGAAGGAAAGTGTCTGTGATTCAAAGCCTCCACTAATGTGAAAGGTGGATGGGCATATGTGTAAAGCAAAGAGGTTCAGGAAGGTCAGATCAGTGTATGAAGGTTTTTTGGTACGTGTCCTTTTTTAGTCACTCAGACATTGTTTAGCTCTTAACACTTTGTAATCCAACACAGATGGCCAAATAAATATAATGTATCTTTTAAAAAAAAATTATGGTTAGCTTCCACTGGAGAAAAGATCACAATTTCAGCTTTCCATCACTGAAAACCGGACCTTTCTACCGAGAACATTTCTGATTAATTTCAACCCACAAAGCAAATGAAAAGCTTGGTGATACCGTGAAACCCTCACAAGACCGAAATGTTAAGTGTTTTCAGCCAGCTAAGCCACATCGTCTGGACCAAGTAGCTCTTCTGTGCAGGAGGCGGAAGTGAGGCGAGTGAATACTGAAAGAGAGGGAGAGCAGGAAAGAGGGACTCCTAAAGAACGTCTTTGAATGGCTTAGACACACACACACACACACACACACACACACACACACACACACACACACACACACACACACACACACATATATAT
>JAOUQZ010068785.1:0-18839 GCA_028564935.1 Neosilurus hyrtlii
TGTATATGTAGTGTAGTACTACAGGTGGCGCACTCTAAATTATTCACACTGCCAGGCAGCGCAGACTTTTTTTTATATTTATATCTGTAATATTACAGTAGTCTGTAGTATAGAATATACGCTACCAATTTTGTCTCTTAAATGGCTCCTAATGAAAACACCAATATTTCAGAAAAATTGCAAGGTGTCCCAATTTGATTTTTTTGACTTTTGCATAACATGAATGAACTTCAAGCCATATGGAATGGTTTAGCGAGTGAAGAAAGTATGAGAACACTATGCCTAAAAGGTTAAATGCTGTAATCAAAGTAAAGGGTGGCTGCACTAAATATACACCTTTTTTTTCAAAAAAGACTGTTATTTTTGTTATTACTATATATTGTTGTTTGTTTACTTATTGTTACTTGTTGTTTCTGATTTATCTTCATTGTAAGTGTTTTCTTTCTTTTCTGTTCTGTTCTAGTTGTTAGCTGGGCTTCACAGTGTCCACTGACCAAACGACAGATTTAATAAACCCCCCACCCATCCTGTTTCTTAGCCTGTGCTGTAAACTTGGGCTGTGACCTTCTCTTCGTCTTGTACCTTAAATTTTTTTTTTTTAAATAGGGGTTTTAATATTTCAACTACTTTGTTATTGGCTTGCTTGATTTCTTACTTCACTGTGCCGTTGATCTTTGATGGTTAGTCGGTCACCGAGACTTGCTAATGGAGGTTCAATGCACATGAGACCTTGGTCCTATCAGGAGTTATGCTACCAGCACCGATTTTCACAGTAGTTTGATTTCCTTACTTCTTACACTCTTCTCTTTTGTGGACGTGTAAATAAAGTGCATGTGATTTATTGGACGGCAGAGGTGGTAGAGTGATCACTGATGCTGCTGAAACCTGGTATTTATCAAGTGTTGCATGCTAAGCATAAATAAGAGACATAAAACAGTGGAGGCTGTGCATGGTGGCCATATGCCTGTGGCCAAGTCGTCTATTTTTGACGTTCAAAGGTTTTTGAGGATTTCCATGACTCCTGTTGCAAGGGTTCTTTTAAATACTGCATTCTTTAATTGCGGACTTGACTACTTTGAAACCAAGTTTGCGCCTTATAAACATGCAACACCGCTGGCCTTGTATTTTAGGAATACATGCATCCACAGTGTACACACGGCCGCCTGTTTTAGCATCTGTGGCGCTCCTCACACTGGGTGTGCTGTATGTTTGTAATTTTAGCTCAGGAAGTGGAACTCAAGGTTGCAGTTTCAGTTACCATATCCATTTTTTTTTTTTTTAAATCTAGAGTTCACCTTTTTTCGTAGACCAGTATTACAGTAACAGGGGGAAATATAAACATGACTTTATATGAACCAACAATATAAATGTTTTCTATGCTTAAGAGTCTTTTGTATTCAAGTCATGTGTCTCACACTTGGAGTTAACGGTCCTTACTGTGGTTAAGTGCTATTTTTAGCTTAATGGAAACTGAATTGTGGGTTAGTGTGCTAGAGAGAATGGTGGGCCAGGCACATTTTCTTTTGCTCAACCTTCCCTTTTTCTATATAAGGTTTTTTTTTATTTTTATTTTTTTGCAATTTTTCCCAGCCACGAAGTGTTCAAGACACTCTGAAATCCTTGTGCTTGAAATGTGGAATAATGTATAAAACTTTACAAATGTCCTTTGTCTTTGGATGGCAGAGCTCCCCTGGAAAAGAAATAATGGGTGTTCTGTCTTTATCGTGTTGAATGTTGGAGGCTAACATAATCAGGTTAAATGGCAGAGGTTAATTTCCCCCATGTCTTATGGGTCGCAGGGTCACCCTTTCAGCTGAGGTCACGTTGACCAAGTCATTGTTGGACTCCAGAGATTTCTGTTGCCCAGTACCAGCACTGCCCTGAAGAGAGAATGGAAAGGCTGAACAAAAGCAGGAGGCAATTTTTTTTGAGGGGGGGTTAATGTCTCCTAACATTTCAATAGTTGCTTAACTCCACTTCTCACAAATTCATGTGCATGTAAAAGTGCCGAATCTTGTTTCTGTTGTCCCCCCCACCCTCTTCTTTATTCCATTTATGATTGCCCCAACTGCACTTTGCTACATAATTATTATCAAGAGCAAAAAGACACTGTCTGGGCAATATGGCCTAAAATAAAATCTAAATAAATAACCATATAAATAAATATACATATATATTAAAAAAAAAATAAGAAAATAAAAAAAACAAACAAACCAAAAAAATAATATATGTATGTGTGTGTGTGTGTGTGTGTGTGTGTGTATATATGTATATAAATAAAAAACCAAGACCTGATTTACGATTCAGAATTTTAAATTCTTTCTTTTATTTTCTGATTTAAATAAGACAAATCTTATTTTAACAATGTCAACACCGAGAAGCCCATCAAACACATTTACTGAATTTGAAACCCATTTTTTTGAGAGGCCTGGTTGGGGTGCCAGCCTGGTGCAGCCACTGAAACAAAACAAAACAGACAGACAGACAGTGTAAGTAAGCAAATAAATAAAATTTTATTTTGTGCCCTTCATGGGTTGTGTGGAAATGAGCTAGCTTTAAAGTGAATCTTCCTATATCAAAAATTGCCTGTCTCCTATCTTGTCTCACTCATATGCCCCAGTAGTTCCAAAAGGCCTGATCTTTCTTCTAAAAGCCACATTTTGTTTAAAGGAAACCCTATCTCTCTTTTTACATCTCCTCTGGGTGAGTAATACCACTCTTGCACTTTCCATAAGTGGGGATCTTTTATTACAACTTGCTGTGAGTATGATGTCCCGCCTCCCTGTTCCACAGCTTGTGTTTAGTTTAATCCCAGGCTTTTTTGAAAATAGCGGCAGAAAATTCCCCATGTTAATAGGTACACCGTTGCTTCCCAAAATGAATGGTGGTTAGCATCCCCAAAGGGTCCTGTTATCACTTTACAGGGTGGATGTTTTTTCTAGCTAGATGATCGTGTTAGCAGTGCTCCCATAATGCACCCATACCATGTAAGATTACTTTAACATCAAGCAGCCTTGATTTTTAAATGAGGAACATTCCGCGATCATGTATTGAGTATAACTAAGGAACAAAAAGATGTCAGGAATTCAAGATATCAAACATTTGATTTGGCTTGTTGCCCACAGCCATTCTACCATTAGTGTGCATCTTACTTGGTGAAGTGAATGAAAGGCTTGAACTTCAAGGATGAACTACTCTTGTATTTTCAACCAATTTGGTTATTCACCAATTCCAACCAGTTCTCATTAGCCACCAGCCAGAGAGGCACGTGCTTCCTTAAAGGCATGTGAAGGAAGCCGCAGCAAGTTTTCAAAGTTACTGCTTGTGCTACATCAGTTGAATAGGTGAACTCTTGGCGGACAGCAATAATGCCTTTTGCACATACTCGAGCTGGCACGATTTGCTTGTGTCACTTGACCGGGGAACGAGGAACACTGTCCTTTTTGCCCACTGAACTTTGCATTGCTCTTTTGGACCACTGGTCACGATTGACCATTGGTTGTGTCTCTCTTAGCCAAACTACTGAAGCCTTTGACCCTTTCTCCAATGGTTTAAGTATTTTGGGAATATAGCTGTAGTGTATGCTTTCTTTCCTTGTAGATTAGATGTACACACCAATGCACCAAGCAAAGGTACTGTTTATCAGAAGATGCAGGAGCCATATAACTGCTTCTCAAATGAAAGTCATGATCAGCGAACAACAGGTGGAATCAGATCAGAATGAAAACTTGTAACCACACTTTGCAGTTTAAATCAGACACCCTTGCTGAAGGACAAATTGGCCCACATTCTCCTGTGCTTGTCAGTTATAGTAGCTATTTTATTCAGGGCATGTTGCCCAGTTACAAAGCAGCTACTACAGTTTGAGGATACCATCATAAAGATTAAAGATAAAATGAAATCTCTGATTGGACACGAACACTCACCAATGAGAAGTGAATCTGAAGGATGGTTCAGCTGTGGATGTTTTCCTGCCAGTCCTGGGATTGAAACTGGAAACTGGTTGCTCTTTAGGATATGCTTAATGTGCAAGTAAGATTATTTATTATAGGAACACAGTTCTTATTTACTTTATAGTTACACCCAAAATAAATTTCAGTTGCCCCATCTGATCATTGATGAAAAGTAGGTTGGGTGAAAACTTTGGACTTTTACACTTGATCCATAGGTGCCATGTGACTCTCCGCTACTCAGCATGTTGAGCTACAAAAAAGATCAAACTAATTAGAAAAGCAAGCGTGAAGCTTTGTTTCAGCTAATTTTGGCAGGGAGATTTAATCCATTCTGTCCTAAATCCAACACTCTAAGAGCTCTCAGTTGAAATCCCAGCATTAATAATGATGGCATATGCAGAAACATGCTACACAAGTTCTTCCCCTGAATTCACAGATTCTGAACTAGACCTCAGTAGACAGCCTATTAATCCATCTGTGGATTTAAGGCTCTGTGAGGTTTTGCCCAGCAGCCTGAGGACAGAGTTCACCTCTTTGGGCTGCTTATACAGCAGATTCCCTACAGCAAAAAAAAAAGTCCTGATCCATGGAATTCTTTTGATCCGAATGCAGGCAGCCAAGTGGCTGAAGAACGAGATTGTCGGAACTTAAGCAAGGTCCTGACTTTTGCTTTCAGTGCCACGTGAGGAGAAGCTACATTATCGTTATGATGGCGTTTAGAAAACAGAAATGATTTCATTGTTTGTTTTAGGTCCGTTTGTATTTATCGTTTGTTAAACCTCGCAGGCCACGTTCAGACATGGATGTATGGATATATTTTTAAAATGTAGTTTTACCCCCAAAAATGATCAGCAGAAGGATTCATGTGTGCATGCTAATGATATGGTCAATAAGACCCAAAACCTTTATTGGCAGTACCACTTTATACAGTACCGCCGGAACAGTGAATCCTAGCGTAGCACAGTGTGTATTGTATTCTGCCACTGCTGCTGATGGTATAATAATAAAATGAAATGAAATTCAATTTGCCTACACATTATCAAATAAGAAGCCAGAAAGTATAATCTCATAAGCGGTGTCTTAATGAAAATGTTAAGAATGGAGTTTTCATATATCACCAAGGAGGGTTTAAAAACAACCAGATTTTTTTCAATTTTTTTTCTTTCCCTGCAAAAATGCAGAGGAAAATCCCTTGCCTGTGTAATAAAGTTTTTGTATACGTGCACACAAAGCCTCACACGCTTGAAAAAGTTCTCAGGCTCGTTGGAAAGACTGGCAATCTTTCTGCTGATAACAGCTTTACGGTCCAGCGCACATCAGGCCCAATGTTGCTGTGTGGTCTGGAACTATTTTAGTGCAGCAGTGATTCCGCTCCAAGCTGCAGCATTACTCGATCAATAGCCACACCATTAGTGTCCACTGCTCGAGCCAGTCCTGCAGACTGCTGCTGATTTCTTTCTTTCTTCTGCTTTCCCTTTCACTTCACCATCTCATCCTGCTCTTTGCAGGTGTGCGTCGTGTGCGTCGTGTGTGTGTGTGTGTGTGTGTGTGTGTGTGTGTGTGTGGTGGGGAGGGGAAGCTGGAAAGAGGACATTTGCTAGATCAGTGGTGTTGTCCGGGCTTACAGTCTGTATCCACTTACTCGGGCAGCGGTCGTTTGTTTTGGAAGGATCGCACGCTGTGGCTATGAGCGTAGCTCATTTTGAGAACCGTTAAAAAAGACATCCATATGAATCAGGACCTCACATGACCGGCAGTGTACACGCTAATTAAAACTCGTTATTTAGTATAACGGACGAATGCAAAATGAGCTTTGGGCAAAGAAACATGGTGTAATCTTTTTATCAATCACAATAGCATGGACGCAGAGCAAAAGAACTAGCCACATGGGCAATTAGACAGATTTTAATGACCTTTGGAACAAATTAGCATCCATGCTGCATATGTAATCTGGCCACATGGTTTTCCCTCTGTGCAAACATTGGTTTTACCCTGTTGATTTAGCATCAGTCTCACAAGTCAGAGGGAGTTGGAGTCCAATTAAGTTAAGGACATCCTGTTCGGATATCAGGAATTAGAAAATCTGAGGTCTAGGGACCCACCGATGCGTTTAAAAATTTTTCTTTTGTTTTCTTTTAGCCCCCTCAACATGTGGGTGCCGATGTGATTTATATCATGATTCTATGCTATGCCGATTTAATAATATGCCAAATGATGAACCATATGGACCTAGATGTGCAATCGGAGACTGTGAAGATGGTTTTTTTTTTTTTTACTGCGGGTGATATAAACTCTCCTTCTAAAATGATTTAGGACTTGTAGTTGTGGTATAACCAACTGGACATCAGGTTAAACTGTAGCAAAGTTTCTGCTATATGGCTTGTATTTTTATCTGGTTTCACCTTTTGAGTCTGGCTCCTCTCAGTTTCTTCCTCCTGTCAGCTGAGGGAGTATGCCTTTGCCACCGTCGCTGCTGGTCTGCTCATTAGGGATGTGTAGGGTTTGTACAAGAAATGTTTAAATACTTTTTTAAAATTTGTTTTACTATGTAAAACTGCTTTGCGACAATGACAATTGTAAAAAAGCTGTGTGTGTGTGTATATGTGTGTGTATATATTGTATATGTGTATATATATGTGTGTGTGTGTGTGTGTGTGTATATTTGGAAATATATATATATATATATATATATATATATGCATGCAATTTTAAAACCTTGAACCATGTACAAGCAAGTTAAGTCATACCGCCAAAGCTTTAAACTGCACTGTAAACCTACTGTGCTGAAGAATTTCAACAATAAAATTTTTTTAAAACAATTATAAAAAAAATCTATTTTTGAGCCAGTATGAGGATTCATGATTAATTGCATAAAAGAATTGCAAGCACGTAACTGCATCAATCCCTTCCCATCTCTACACGTTACACTGTCCTCCATGTACTTGTACTTCGGCTTTGCACTGGTGTTTTGCACTTAATGGAAAGGGCACTCCAAGGCATGGTGCCTCACTGATTTAAAATCCCGAAACGTTGAAGTTCAAGGAAAACTCCATGGAACTTGAAAGTTTTGAGGAATTAAAGCACTGCTGCATTGCTCCTTTGAGTTAGAGATGAAGTGGGGACTAATGGATGTTCCCACCGTGAGCATGCTAGCACTGAATACGCCATTTGAGAGACAGCCATTGACTCTTTGGGGCAGGTGATTGAGCAGCTGTATTTAGAGCAGCATTGCTGTCGCAGTAACGGCGAGGCCCTGTTCACCCTGCGCAGTGTAAAGGGCTCAACCCTGACAATGCATAGGCTGTCAGAGAACAAACGGATTGGGATCGCTGTTTATCTTGGTCTCACTACCAGCTTTTTCACCACTGCTTCGTGTTTCTTAGGAGTCCTCCGGCTCCCTGCCTTCTTTTTAATAAAACCTCATTTGTGTTCTAGGTCAGTTATAATTGTCGATAAATGAATGAAATTAAGATTAGAACTTTTCCATAGATGTAGTGCTTATTCTGTAATAATACACCTCCAACAGTGTATCATTCACAACAGGGCCGAATCTAAAACTTGACACCTTAAGGATTAAGAGTGAAGCAGTCAATCACGTTTGATTGATTACACTACGCGGGTTTCAGAGCTGAACCTAATAAAGGGTTGCTGAGGCTATGATCATGGACTTGATTTGAATACCGTAACCTTCACATGTGCAGGGGTCAGTCCATTTAAATCAAACTCTCTCGTCATGATTTGACCCGATCACAGGAAGTGACTTTTTTTTTTTTCACCATTTGGACATTTGAGCTATTCCAATTCAAATGCACAATAGCAGGCTGATCTGTATTAGGGCATGTTCCAGCAGAAGTCGATTCATATTCAGGATGTCTGGACTGAAGAGAGGATAAGTAATTCTACACATGCTAACACCGGTTCTGATTATTTATTTATTTATTTATTTTTTAGTACTCAGGTGATCCCCCCCCCCCCCCCCCCCCCCCCCCCCCCCTTCCCTTTCCATGACTTGTCAAACATTTCCTCACACCATATGTTGGAGCATTTTCTTCCCTGTTTCAGTGTTTTGCTGCTTTCCGATTGCATGAAACCAGATCGGACCCAGCAGGATACAAAACAGACGTATCGGTTTTAATTTAATTCCCTGCCTAAACAGACCTAGGATTGGTTTTTTTTTTTTTTTTTCCCCCCATATCATGTTTTTTTTTTTTGTTTTTGCTCTTCCTTTAAGTGCAAGTCCAAGATTCGGTACTCAGTGAGAGATGTGCTGGTTGTGGGAAACATTTTTTCTGTTTCTGTCTGTTCTAGATGCTTTGGAGCTGTAGTAGAAATTCAGAGCAAGATAAAATGGAGGCGAATAAACACTGTCTAATTTTGTTCAGTGGTTCTCGACACTAAATGTGATCGAGAGGCTGTTTGTTTGACACTGTATCCGGGGTAACTCCCCACCATTGTTGTGGGATCCCCCATGTAATGGGCAAACCACTTAGCAGCGCTCCATCAAGGGCCAGACTCTGTCTTGTCTTGCCAGTCTGTCACATGTTCTACACATTCTGTGACATCATCTACTGATTGACCTACACGCGTTGTGAAGATGTCACAGACAGGAGCTGCCATCCTGGGACATCCCACTCTCAGAGCTTTATGCACAAAAAAAAAAAAAATCAAATAAGGGTTTTTGAGATTAACTCAGTCATGGAATATGACCAAGGTTGTTGTCTTGTGTCCGGCCATTGCTGTTTAGAACTAAACCCATCATTTATAGTCACTGAATATGGCTTGAATGGTTACTGATTTTCGTCAAGAGTAGCTGCATAGCCGTCAGCGTGTTTCTGCCCTGCAATGGCATGGCGAGCTGTCCGGGGTGTACTCCACCCTCGTCCAGAGTCGGCTGAGATGAATGAATAATTATGGCTTGAATGGTTGTCACTGCATTGCTGTATAGGACTTAACCTATCAACGTAATATTGCACAGTTGTCCCGAGTCCATCATGTGCCCATTCCTTGTCTGTGCATCACTGTATAGAATTAACCTATTGACTTCATTTTGGATGATTGTTGATTGGCTGTTATGTATCGATGAGTTGCATGGTGATGGTTGTCAAAGACATTGATACCCATTTACAATTCACTAGTTGTGACATCGTAAAGTGTGTTAGGTGGTGTATCACAACTTTGCATTGGTCCTGTGTCTTGTGGTGTTGGCTCTGTCTACTTCATGCGCCTATCTGGTTAGTGTTCAGAAAGGTGGAGGAACATGTAGGAGTGTGAGAAATTGGTGTGTATGTATAAAATTGCTTTCTTAACCGTTTGTGTATGCATATAGATTTTGGCTGTTTCCCAGAGGTTGTACAAACACAGGTCTCTGCTTAAGCATGCAGCCTTTCTCATGCTGGTTTTCCTCTCGGTGTGGCTAATTGCTTATTAGCGGCTGTGTAATCGATATTTCGCTTTCGCAGCATGATATTGCGTCATACACACAGATCATAGTTAAACTGGTGGGAACGTCGGACCCATCTGGCAACCCGGACAGAACCTCATGCTTTGTTTGAGTTTATTGCTTGGGAATAGGTATATGATGAAACATGCTGTGATCATATGATCTACATATGCTATAGAATTTATTAGTTATATTCCGTTAATCTGTTCTAGTTCCTCATTAGCCAAAATAAGTCGAAACCAGTTCAGTGAACATAAGGGTAAAGCTGTATACGCGAGGAATGAAGTACAACAGAATTGTTATTCAGTGAGAATTCGCCTCTCAGCACGAAGGTCCTGGGTTCGAGTCTCGAGTTTGGTGAGGGCTTTTCTGTATGGAATTCTCCCTGTGCTTGCGTGGGTTTCTTCCGAGTGTTCCAGTTTCCTTCCACAGTCCAAAGAAATGCACATTAGGCTATTTGGTGTTAGTGTGAATACTGTTGTTGTCTTTTCAGTAATTAAAATATCATACAGCTATAAGCTTTAGGACTTATTTCTAAGTCTAGGTAATAGAAAAAAATCATTACTTTTTCCATCGCTGAAGGAATAATTTCGGAAATGTATTTCTGTTAAGTGACTTTTGAGTGAGAAGTTCACACAAAAATGGCATCATTGCAAGCCTTCATGATCACGGCATTTTCAAGTCAGTTGGTCAGGTCAAGGCTCAGCAACATTAATATGACAATAAAATAAAGTCAGCTGATGAGCTGAATTTACTGAATGAGCAGGTTATCACATCAATGCACTTTTTCTTCCCTGATGGCACAGATATAAAACGGGGACCCGAATAATGAAAGAGTGGTTTAGGGAGCACGAGGAATCATTTTCACATATGTATTGGCACCCCGGAGTCCTGACCTTAACCCTATTGAGAGGTTTCAGGATGTGCTGGAGCAGACTTTATGGAGTGGTTCAGTTTTCATCATTGATTCAAGATGTTGGTGAAAAATGAACCCAAAACTGGATGGAAATAAATATTGTCATGTTCTGTAAGTTTGTCGCAACAATGCTATGGTGATTACACGCTGTAATCAAGACTAAAGGCGGTCCAACTAAATATTAGTGTGTGATTTTATGTATGTATGTATGTATTTATTTATTTATTTGCTGGGCAGTGTATACTGAATATGGTCAAAATTATTGAGTGTCTCCTGTTAGAAGATTGCAAGACATGAGATCTGAAGTTATTAAACCGATTTCTAGATTGAATTTATTGCAAAATTCTTTGACAGGACAAATGATCTGTCAATACAGATACAGCAAAATAATTTCACGGGTATTAATTATTTATCATGGATAGCGCTGTAGCTATTTGACGAGTAGCACGTCGCCTTTTAATGCTCTGAGTGTTTAGCAAGTCCACACCGGTACTGTTACACTACTAAACGTAAATACACACGTAAAGGAAATAGTTTGCTAGTCTGTAGGATCCCCACGCTACACCCTATCTAGTTTTATGTCCGATTCTTTCCATTTAGAGTCTGAAGAACATTTTGAATGATATGTTTGTACGTATGTTGTTTTCACTCTTGGGTCCCTTCTCATTTCCTCACTGCCAATCTGATTCTTGCCACTTCCTGTTTGAAAGGCAGCTCTTTATCATTCCTTCCTGTACCATTATCTCTCCCTCACAGCTTTGTCCCAGAATGATCACATCTCATAAATTGTGCAGGCTCAGTGTTGTGGAGAGCCGTGCTTGAGCTGGAGGAAACTCAGCACCCTACTCCCCCACCCCTCAGTTTTGCACCTGTGAACTCTGACCCTGCCACCAAAGACTTGGGTTTGAGGTTGCCTTGAAATTGATAAGCTTTAGTGTTTAATAGTCGCATCCTTACATCAAAGCCAAGGAGATTCGGCTTCAGTTTTCAGTCCATGCCGTGCTCGTTCTGGGTGTTTATCATTCTTCAAACCCCAAGCACTAATCAGTGTGTCTGCTGACTTTGGGTCACGCTTGTGTGCAACGCTCATTAATTAAAGTGATGGATTTGTGGTTTTCTTGAAATATCCTTTCCTATCTCCTTTCTCATATGGGCGAAACCATTCCTTGATGTTGGTGTTGCTTTTTTAAGAGGGTGATGAAATCGCTTGCAAATCGAGGCTCGAGGTAGAGTCACGGATGCTACGACTTAGAGTTTTCCTCTGGAGAATCGTTAGGGTTTTTCACCAAGCCTCTCCATTTTAGTGCAAAATTTTGTAACATTTAGCATCTCTGTTTCACTTAATAAAAAAAAAAAAAGCTTTAATTTGGAACATTCATTCATTCATCATCTTCCGCTTGTTCCGGGGTCAGGTCGCGGGGGCAGCAGCCTAAGCAGAAGTCCCTCTCCCCGGCCACTTCCTCCAGCTCTTCCAGGGGGTCGCCAAGGCGTTCCCAGACCAGCTAAGAGACGTAGTTCCTCCAGCTTCTTCTTGGTCGGCCTCGGGGTCTCTTCCCGGTTGGACATGTCCGAAACACTGCACCAGGGAGACGTTTGGGTATTTTGGAACAGTTGACCGAAAGTAGTGGAAAGACTTCACGACTTCCAGATTTAGGAAATTTCTTCCATTAACCAAAATATATTAAGGACACATCAGTTGAAGCAGCAGGCTGAATTTAGTGCCTGCATTTATTAATCAGAACATCTGCTTCTATACTCTCAAAACATCTGATTTTTACAGCAAAATAAATACAGCATTTATTCTTAATTACACTATTATACCGTCGTTTGTACAGGATAAAAAAAAAACGTGTCTCTTATTTGTGTCTGGTTGTCTGGACATGTGAAATATCCATTGTTGCTAGTGTTTTTGTTGACTGTACTGGGTTGAGAGGTAGGTGGTGTTAATGCAGGTCTTATTTGCAAGTTTAAACAAGCGCAGTAAGTGACACAAAATGGAAATCCAGCTTGAAAGACCGCAAAAATGTTGACTCCTTGCAGAGCGATTCAGTGGTTTAATGACATTTCCAAACAAGGCAGTATTCATTTCACATCTCCATTCTTGTGTTTGTGAAAGAGCTGGTTGAGAAGTGGGGTATTGGCTGTCCAGTGCTCGAGTTGATTGTGTAGCAGGTACAACAAAAGATATTTTTAAAAACTTTTAGTAAAAAGTTTGCATTTACAGATACAGCAGCACATGACATGATGACTGGGGCTGTAAACCAATCATGGATGCAGATCAGACATGAGGCTGCCATGGAAGTTGACTTTTAGCTACATAACACTAAAACAGGGATCATTCTACATGCAGATGTCTAGGTGTTTTTAGCATACTTTTTAAGTGATACTTTAAAAATAAACTTTAGCATGTGGTAAAGAGAAACTAGAAGCAGCGTGTAAAGCTTTCTGGGAGGCATGTTCCAGGATGGCGGCGCCCCCCTTTGTGATGTCACGGAGTGTGTAGGTCATATGACACACTGGTGAGACATGGTGACAAAGGGACAGAGGGAAATGGAAGTCTAATCCTCAAGTAGAGCACCACTAAGTGGTCTGACCTGAACAGAACAGGGGTTGATGTGCTGTTTCTTCAGTACTGGTTGTTAGGCATGTTTAATGGCACTATAGCTGCCTGTTAGAGTTGGGCACCTCTCCCTGTCTCCTCTCTACCCCTAGGAACACCATTATGCACTTTCTAGCTTTTGAGATGTGGCTGGAAACCAACATAAACACTGCAGCCTTTTTTCGTAAGCCGTCCCCATGGTGGCCTGTAAGGAAGGAGGAAAGAGGGATGGGGATGGATCGTTTTCTGCTGATGGAACGAAGAACTGCATACAACATTTGTAGCGGCTTTGGGTTTACGCAGTGACGAAAATAAGACCCTTTAATAGCAGGTATACCAACCTGTTTCCTGATGCCCTCTCGAGTCTCTTATGCTAACAATTTCTTAAACGAAACAATAATTCCTCTCTATTCTTCCCATCATGCTTATAGCTTATTCAGCCACCTCATCTCCCTTATAGTCTTTGCGGTGTAAGTTATTGTGGCTTGCGCTTTGTAACAGAGTTGTCAGGGTTTCATGTTTAGTCACTGTGTGTAATCAGATGTTACGTCATTGTCCGCTTTTTCTAAATGACCTCTGTTTACCTTCTACACAATTTTCTTTTTCTTTACCGCATCATATTCGGACCCTGGTATTTCTCTAGTGTGTCTGGCAGAGATTCCACAAAAATATCGACTGGACTCCTAACGGCTTCCCTCTGTCTGGACACCACCTAAATCAGACTTGGACCTCCTGTACACGTCGAACAGTTAAGGATCCAACACATGCTACCGCTCTGACTGGTTGCCATGCAGCATTTGTTCGTTTCATAGTCGGTTCTGACAGGAGGTGTGGTGACAGTTTTCCGATTTTTCCAGCTGTATCCGCGCTGCTTGTGTACCTTTTTATTTATTTTTTAATGAAATGTCCTACATCGTTTTTGTCAGTGAGTCATTTTGTCTTTATGACCTGGCACTTCTCTGTGAACTCCGTGGTTCTCAAGGCTGTCTCGCCAACGTTCGCTGTGACTCGTCCTCCCTGGTATTTCCTCAGGGAAGTCCAGTACTCCACAAGAGATGCTATCAAGTGACCGTCACTTTGAGGCTCAGGACCGTTTAGGACACATCCTCTGTATCCTTCTCATCGCTGGCCCAAAACTCATGAAAACCTCTAGTGTTATTTATCTCTTGACTATGAATGTATTAAAGGTCGTTCTCTTGCTTTTGTTTCCTGTACCCCTATGTTGGAGATTTAAACCATCCTAGCTTGGCACCGCTGTGTTGTAGGGGTGGGTGATTTAGCCAAAAGAGCACACGATGATTTTCGGGGGGAGAATCCACTATCTGAATCACAGTTCTAATCACAGGTTTAGGTCAACTTGTGACCAGATAATTACTTGCGATCACCCATCCAGGTAGGGTGAACTTCACCACGTGATTTCTCTCAGGCATATAGTGCTAGCTGAGTGCATATTTTTTAACTGCTTGTCCATGCAATGTCAGCAATGTGCTGAGTAACATACTGGTTTTCGTAACCACAAACATAGATGCCCATGATTGGCTAGTGTCACTATGATTATCAGGGAAGAGAGCATTGAACCATCTACCTACGTTGCGCGGCCAATAGGATGTAAATCGAACAACAACTCACGATTCAATAAGATTCTGATTTTTGGGGTGACGAATCGATTCTCGATTCAAACCGATGTTTGATTCATAACCATTACAAGCAAAGGGAGCCAATTTCATGAGTAACTACATTCTTCTATAAGCTAGGAACACCTCGTCTATAAGAAAGAAAGAAATTATATTACTAGTAGACTGGTTTTCTAGCTGTACTGATCTGCTGTGCTCGTTCAGAGTTGGTTGGGAGTTTAGTGAAGTGATGGAGTGTGAGTTGGTCAGGAGTGGTCGTGCTGCTGCTCCGGTTCTTTTAGCTCCGGGTGATGGTGTAAGATGTGGGCACGGGGATGTGAAGAGTTCCCGAAATACTTGACTTTTATTTTGCACATTTTGCACACAGCATGTCATGTTAAGCTCCTTCTTACCAGGAAAATCCGAAGTGCAAGCATTTTCCTTCAGCGAAGACGCAATGCTGTATTTCTTTTACCTCATCCATGTCAAAGCTAGGCTAAAAGCTACCGTATTTCCCTGATAAGAAGACACTGTGGTTTTTTTTTTTGGGGGGGGGGGTTCGGTTCAAAAAACACCCTAGGGCTTATTTTGAGGGTAGGTCTTATTTTAATTAACATTAACAGCAATTTCAGTAAACAGGTGGGTGTGAACACAAAACTCTGCCTAGATAATAGGCAAAAGATAAAAGATAATACCGGTAAATTAAATGATGAGCGTTCTGCTCCCTCAGTCCTGCTTTACAATACTTTACTTACCTTTTTTTTTCTTAACTTCCTCTTTTTCTGTCGCACATTCATTCACAGAAAATAAGGGGAGGGTGCGAACAAAATATGGATTTAGCTAGGTCTTATTTTCGGGGTAGGGCTTATTTTGGACTGTTCTGCAGAAGAAAGGGTAGGTCTTATTATCGGGGAAACACGGTAGTTCTGGAGCCGCCACTCACTGGAAAAATTCACGTCGGAGGCCGTGTGAGGACAAACGGTACACGTTGTGAGTAAGGTTGGAAATGCTCGAAAACTCGTGATCTTAAAAATAGATTCTTGAAATTTTAATCGATTCATAATGCTAATTAATACGAATCGCGATCCAGACGTGAAACACCCCGCCACCCCCCCATCCCTGCACCCTTATTGGCCAATTATGCTAGGTTGGTGTCCCAGCCGTGGATTGCTATGACATCACCTGGGATTCGAACACGTGTTACTAAAAGCCCAAATCTTTTTTCTTTCACTTAATTTTTGTTCTGAAAGTTCTGACAAGTGATTCGCGTCCCCTCCACTTTAGCACATCTTTCAGGACATTGATCCACTGTGCTTTTTTATTAAAATGCAAAATTACTAGACCTGGCGTTACACCTATGATGCCTTGAGCATCAACTTAATCGTATCACAACCTTTCACACTTTTGCTTAGTGCATGTGGTGTTTGAACTGAGCTGTTATCTCCACCAAGGACACGGATGTTTTCCGTGCAGTTTATTTTGCTGTTTGCCTGTAGTGTACACAGAATTGCACAAAACCCACTGACCTTATTTCCATGAAACTTGGTGGAAGGGTGCAGTCGGGGTCATGGAAGAACCCATTAAAATTTGGACTGTATCCGAACTTCACTTGTGTTACTGTTATTTTTTTAATTCCTTGATCTTTAAGAGACCTCTGAATTGAAACAATGAAGGATTGTTACTTCATTCGCCCCTACTTTGTTGAACACTGTAATGTCTTGTTTCTCTTGATGCTTGGGATGACTTTGTGCGTTTGTGTGCTCTTATAACATGTAATTGTTTGCTCAGTAATATTTTCCGTGGTTGATGTTTCTAGTACTTTGCTTTCCTCTTGAATGTACCATGTTTGTATTTGTGAATGGAAATGAGTGGAGTTGGTAGCCACGATATATAAATTCTTCTTGCTGCAGGAGCTACATTTCAAAAACCTCCCAATATGCCTGTTGTGAAAAAATTAATTCAAAAATTCATTGCCACATCTTATGATTAATGCAAATAAACATGATAATTTTTCTGGCAAGGATTAATTGCGGTAATTAATGTATGCTGATTTATATAAGAAAAAAAAACACACTGAGAGCATTTTCCGGATTCTGCTGCAGTTCATTTTCTCTCCGCTTTTGGTTATACTTTTTGTTTAATTGGTTGTTCACGCCAGACTTATCTCACAATTGTGACTTCACGTTTTTGGTTGCATCATTTCCTCACCAATTCAAACAGGTCCACCAAACCTTGATGTACTAAAAGTCTTCAGGACGATGAGATGGGGTCACAAGGTGAAACTGGTGGTGCCTGGGATCCTAAAGAGCCATCTATATAAACCATACTTGGTAATGTTTTACCCAAGGCTCTCAACAGTCCTCTGCCTTTATCCAGACGGACAAGTGCGCACACCAGTACACCAAACCAATTCACAATGGGATGCATTGCCAGAAAATGCAGATACTGATAATGGTGGGTGAAAAATACAGAAGTGGTCGGAGTACATAAATAGCATTTTAGTAGATGTGAAAGGGCAAACTTTGTCTTTCTTGCCGCTAATTATTTCTTTCCTCTCCAGAGTTGAGCTGATTTCCTGTCTGTGCCATTAAAGACATGTTCCTTCACTTGACAGTTAGTGGAAATGTGTTTCTCTAGCAGTCTTTATGCACGCTCAGTGATATAATCTCATCTGGTTCTAGTTTTCCAGCTTGGTAAAACTTGAGTAACTCAACATGAAAACCGCAGGATTCGAGAAAACAATGAGCTCACAATTCAGCTTTCATCTGCACAGCATTCTGTTGGCCGTGGTCCCAGTCGCAGGAGTTTGGGAACGTGGACACTAGCACTAGCCTGGATTTAGCAGCAATGTGTTTGCTGTTTTCTTCTCTAAATGGAGTGATTAAAGATACTGTCGTAGCAGCAGTAGCTACAGGGAGTGTGTGTTTCTATGTGAAGTCTGGCACTGAACTTATTAATTAAACCTGACTAGTTTCCATATTGCTGTAACGGTGCCTCTTTTTGACCTCAAGGTAAAGCGGTTTTAATGTTATTCCTCCAAATCAAGTATGAGCAATCTGATTTCTCATCTGAATTAGTGTAGTGCTGAAAAAGTATCCCTGTCTTTTAGTATTTTGTAGTTAAACTGATAGTGTTCATCATTCATTCATTTGCCGAACCGCTTTATCCTACAAGGATCACAGGGGGTACACCCTGAACAGCTCGACAGGCCATCACAGGGCCAACACACACATCCTAAGGGCTATTTTGGAACAGCCAGTTAGCCTAATGTGCGTGTTTTTGGACTGTCAGAGGAAACTGAGGTACCTGGAGGAAACCTCTTCTACATTTCGGGGCCAGGACTCAAAAGGATAAAAGGACCCTTATTTGCTGTAGGTTGGAAGTGCTAACCACTATGCCACTGTGCTGTCTGAGTTTTTGAGGTGGCAATGTTATTTTTCGATGAAATATAATTTTTATTTATTTTTAAGAGTTTGGTTGGTTTGAACAACTCGAGCAAATCACAGTCTTGCGAGAGCCATTTACGGAGTTAATTTTCCTGGCAAGCTTGGCAGGTTTAGTGTATAATCTCCTGTTAGAGATCTTGCAATTCACAGAACCACATGCACTACGGATAACTTCTTTGCTAAACAAATACTGAGGGGAATATAATGCAAAGTGTGTCCACCGTCGTCTTCTGCCTGAATATTTTGCTAGCTTCAGGTCTTTTTGTGTGTTTATTTATTTATTGGGTAGTTGGAATGGAAATTTTGCTGAAACTACTCAAAAATCCGGCCATGCACTTCCCTGAACTGTCCTTTCAAGCTCCACATAAAAGTAAAAACCTTTTGTTTGCTCTGCGGGATCCCAGACCCAATGTACACACTTGGTTTGAAGCTTTCTGGCAAGCGCTGTAGGAAAAAAATAGTTTGCCCAAATAGTTCATCTACTATCCGTGTCTCTATGGGTATACGCTCAAGACTTTGGAATCTTTTCAGCCTAAATAATGTTTTCGTATTTGGTTACATCCATACTCCAGCAAGGTACAAAAGGGAAGTGTGGCGATATTCCCCTTCCCATGTTAAAAACAGAATTTTGAAAAACAAACAAAAAACCCCCGCATTTATTTATTTATTTTTTTTTTACAGTTGAAATTCAAATGTTATCACTTCTGCCTCACAGCAAGAAGGTTCTGAGTTCAAGTCCCAGGATCTGTGTGTTGTGTGTGTATGTATGTATTTATATGTGTGTGTGTGTGTGTGTGTGTGTGTATGATGGATTTCTGAAGGTCTGAGTTGACGGGAAAGCAGACACACTGCTCTGAGCTGAGTGAGATCGG
>JAOUQZ010068969.1:0-18823 GCA_028564935.1 Neosilurus hyrtlii
ATATATATATATATATATATACACACACACACACACACACACACACACACACACACACACACACACACACATACATATACATATATTTATTTATCGGAAATTAATATTACATTTATGTTTTAAGTGATAACTATTTCATTAATTTAAAAAATTATCTAACTTTACCTTTAAAATTTTGAGCTTTTTCCAAAAAACCTTTTGCAAATTTTTTGTTTAATTTGAAAAATGTATTTTGTAAAATTATTACGTACAATTTCCGTAAGCTCTCAAATGTCTAATAATAATAACAAACACCATATAGCTCCCGTGAAAGGTAATAATTTAGTACAACTGAGTGCGCACTTGTGGTCACGTCATAGTGCCTTACGCGTTGCTTGCATGAAAAAGGAAAAAAGAAAAGAAATTACAGTCAGGGCAAAATGATTTATTATAATGAAATGTTTTGTGTTACGTCACATAGCCGCATTTAAAAAGAGATGTTCGAGGACTAAATGTTACTGAAAATGAAAAAGGTGAAATAACAAGATGGAAATAACTCCATGGTTCAGAGAGAAGGTTCCCAGCCAAGGGTCTTTCTGTGTGAAGATTATACATTCTCCCTCTACTTAATTATTATTTTTGATTTAATATATTTATCCAATAAGGGAAATTTGCATCTACATTTAACCCGTCCAAAGTAACAAGAGCACACACACACACACACACACACACACACACACACACACACACACACACACACACACACAAACTCCTAGCTTTTGTGGTTTCATTACCAGTCAACACCTTATGAGAGCAGAATTTTTTGTGTGAAGTATGAGAGCTACAGGTCTAATGGTGTCTAAACTACCCTGGGTGAAATTAAAACAGGTGCAGGGCCTCTAGAATAACTACATGTGCTTGTAGTGTATCAAAGTAAAAAACACAAATATTACATTGCCGAATTAAGAATAAAAGCTCACTAAACACATCGTCTGAGCAGGTTTCATGAAACACTAGTTGTATATATTATGAACTGCAGTAACAACAGCATTGGTGACAATCATTGTGGCTTTCCGGAGAAGACACGGTTTGAAGGACATGCTTATCAAGCTGATGTGGAACTCTGTACAGAAAATATTTCACGTCCAATCCCAATTATATTTTTTCAGCAAGCCGTACAGTACTATGCTGCTTTAGAAAAAGCAATTCATATCTGGGGAAAACAAACATAACAAAAACTTCTTCTGTCCTCCACATGTAATGCCTACTTTCCGGAGAAGACATTTTTGACGGCCAAAGGATCCCGATAAAGCCACTTAGATTATAAATAGAGCTTGCAAGCAGCAGGACATCTTTCTAGATTGTATGAAAACACCCCGCCAAAAGTAAAAGACCGTAATTACGAGTGCAATTCAGAATTTTATCAGGAAAAAAGCTACTGTTTTTATTACATTGGAGAGAACTGAATTCTGTACTTGGTCAAAATTTGAGCAATATTTTCCTCTGATTTATCAGAATTGGGAAAAGATTTCACTGGTGTAGCTGGGACTAATCTTCCTCTACACAACAGTAAACAAGAGACAGTCATAAAGTATGCAAGTGTCTACTTAAAGGGGTCCCTTGTCGAATTTAAAAAAAGACGAACCTGACCATGAAACAGCCCCTATAACGTTATGCTTCACTTTAAGGAGTGTGTTACAGAGTGCACTGCTGACTAAAAAGCTTTCGTTTAGCATAAAGGAACAGTGAGTGAGTGTGTGTGTGTGTGTGTGTGTGTGTGTGTGTGTGTGTGTGTGTGTGTGTGTGTGTGTATGCATCTACACAGCTGAAGCTCTCTAAATGAATTACAAAAACAGTGAATAAAGTAAGCTAAAGCAGGGTGTGGTAGAAACACACGCCTTTTTCTTTCACCAGGCAGGCAGACAGACATGTAGTGGTGTTTAACATAGGGTTATCCTCAGCGTCATAATAAACACACCTACTCAATCCCTTAGCGAATAAAATCCCGACAGGATAAAAAGCTGCTGTATATCAGAAATTCACGTTTTATTTAAAACAGGTGGCATGAAGAAATATGAGTCGTGCCCCACCTCGACTCGGTGAAATCACCCTGATCATGTGGCAAGCACTATTTACTAAAGCGTGACTCAGACATGCTGCAAAGTGTTTAGTCACCCGAAGAAGGAAGCGACGTGCTGCAGACTCCGTCTGTCTCTGAGCCGCACAAGTGGTTTATACACGTCTCCAGGGATGTGACACTGAGCAGTTACGAGATGTGTGCCCTTAACTACAGATTTAGTGATGAAACAAAGTGGTTAATGTCTAAAGGACATCATAAGGAGGTGCCTCTCTGTGTCGAGTAGCGCACTACATGTACGTGGTGAGACACCTTTCAGACACCTTTCCATATATGGTAAAGGATTCGTGCACGTGTTTCGTTTTTTTCTTATAGGTAAACATTCATTTAGTTAATTAAAAATATCATTGATGTGGACATGTTAATTCACCCAAGTCTTAGAAAAACACTCAAGGAATCGTTTTCATTCGATTTATCGACTCAATCGACAGAATTTTTTTCATTTTGTGACCAAATTCCTTTAATATGGTCGCGCTTATGCTATATCGAAAGTCATATTATTTAAAAATGACGACAGTTCCACGTCTTTGAGAGAAATTCATCTCCTTGCAATTACCAATCCAACGTTTATTGAAAACATACCGTGGGAAAGATGGTTTAACCGTCAAGGTGATCAAAACACTCACTTTCTTTGTGGTTCATTTCCACTACCTTACCGTGTTTCATTGGTGTTACTGGATTTTAGCTTATTTAGCAACCTTTAAATCATCCTGGCTTACATCCAAACTAATAGTGTGATGTTTCTTCTCGTCATCAGTGGTTGTTCCTCCTACAGAAGGTTCAACCTGAGGTTATGGCCAAACATGTTCCCAACAATCCTTACTCCAAATTTTCTCACTAATATCTCTAGGCATGTAACCTCATTACAAATCGTGTCTGGCCATGCCTAGGTACTCACCAAATAAAACTCCCAAATAAAAGTGCACAGAAAAGTTGTTTTCCCTGCAGTCACTCTTTTACACAGCACCCCCCCCCCCCACACACACAGAGGTGAGATTTTTTGGCCAAGCTTCAACAGTATAAGCCGTTTGAAGCACTGTAGTATAACTAGTGTTTAAATCTACAGGATACGATTAAACTGGCCATTATAAAGAGCTACAGCCGCTGCACAGCCTCACACTTCATGTCTTTACAACTCTACATATTAACACAGTATCATGACAATAAAGTTCTGATTTTATTGAGAAGGACCATCCACAAACACACAGGAGGAAAAGCAATGCTAGTAAGCCGACCAATCACAGTTGCTGCGGGCCGCATTAACATGACAGGTAGTTACGTTTGTTGAGAGATGCACTTTATGATACGAAGAGTAGGTAGGTAGAGTTGATGCAGACTTAGAAACTGGCCTCCAGCAGTAGTATTATCAGAAGCACTAATAGTAGTTTAATGGCAGCAGCAGCAGTAATGATAATATGACAAGTAGTAGCCACATTAGAGGTGATAGTAGCAGTAGCCATAATAGAAGCGGTAGCCACCATTGCATTAGCAGTAAAAGTAGCAGAGCTACATGCTGTAGTTATGGAGCATGAATACAAGTTTATGTCTGTCTGTCTGTCGGTCCGTGTCAACCATATCACTGATTTAATGCTAATTGGCGTCTCGATAATACCCAGCTTTGTCATAACTCTAGTAGTAGTAGCTGCATTAGCTTTAATAGTTGCAGTAGCAGTAATACGAGACGTAGTAGCAGAAAGCAGCAGCCAAATTGTGTATAAACTATCTATTTTTCTGGATCTGTGTTAAATGTGGTTTGTCGAAGCACGTCAAGCCTTCGACACCTTTCCTGTATTCGGATGCTCACATTCAATAACCTTCCTACAAATTTCCCCATTTTGTTGATGCATCCAGCACCTTACATATGACCTGATTCTCAGAAGTGGTGTAGGTGATCTGGAAATCTCCTCCTGTCTAGAAATCCTACTAAAACAGTAAATATATATATATTATTGTGGTTTTTTTAAATCCGTGAACATGGGAATTCCCTCTATTTTCATTACTGGATGCGCGGGAATAACAGCGATATCCGTAAGGCTGAGCTAAAGTTCACACCCCTAGCAGTAAGACGAATATTTCATAACTGCCAAAAAGAGAAAGTAACTCTGGAACACGGTCAAATGGGGAAAACAGAGGGAAAAAAACCCCAACAACAGCTGTGATTCAGAGCGGACGCAGACCTTGGTAAGAACGATGGATGGGTGGTTAGGGACTGGATTGCTCAAGAATCTAAAACGATACATATGCATGAAGATAAAACTTAGCGCTTTAGAATTATTGAAGAAATCTGCTGGAGAAGGGACTATTCCTGGGTTCGAGCCAGAGCTCAAAGGCAGGAAATTCCACTCGTTCCCAGTGCTGGGATCAACGACACGGATCACGCTCACTTCTGTGAACGCTGGGCAGAGCATAGGATTCAGATATTCCCTCATCAGCCACTCATGTGCGTGCGTAGTTTCAGAACTTCCAAATTCTAAATTCCACCCCTGTACACGTACACGTACACACACACACACACGTTCTAATATCCTTTTTGATAAGGGGTGGGGGTTGGGTGAGAGAGGAATTAGTTTGGGTTGGGGTTACTGAAACCTATATATTAGACCTTTAAAGATCAGGAAAAGAAGGGGTGA
Source organism: Neosilurus hyrtlii (assembly GCA_028564935.1). Lineage (NCBI taxonomy): Eukaryota > Metazoa > Chordata > Actinopteri > Siluriformes > Plotosidae > Neosilurus > Neosilurus hyrtlii. Next base: position 4,747 of record JAOUQZ010068969.1, read on the forward strand.
CATTGATGGTGAACCGATTGGCTGGGGTTAGCTGAAGATAAGAACAAGAACTCAGACTGGAGGCTGGATGCCTGATGGGATATCTTATCTCAGGCCGTTCCTTTAGCTTTCCTTGTCTTTTTCTGAGAAATGACTCAGTGTGGAGAAGCTGAAGGATGTGGTGAATGATGGAACAACTTTTCAATGGGTGCTCATCAACCATCCCTCTTCCTCTCCTCCATTTTCTTTTTCGGACAGTTTCCCAGAACTCTAGGACACAAGCTTTCATTTTCGCTCCACTTGAGAAGTCTTTGACTCCTGAATATTGCTGCCGAGTTGGCAAGATGCTGGAGTACTCTTAAGATTCCCGCCAAAGCACAAAGCAGGCAAAGGGTTCTCACACAAACACAAAGAGGAAATAATAAGCTGCAGGCTGAAAGTTCACAGAAGTCAGGAGTTCACAGAGCTTTGGGTAACTTGGGGTTTTAACCTCACTTTGGAGTAAAGTAGAATTTCAAATCACATCTTCATTGGCTCCTAATGCTGGGTGATTTTTCCTCTAACCTCCATGATAACTGCCACTGAGGGCAACTAGCAGTGAGGACGTGCTGAGAAACAAAGTTTCTGGACAGCTCAGCCACGCTAACATGCTTATCTCTCCATTTTATGCACCCAGATTAGCACGGTTTTCCCCCAACCCCCCCTCGACCACGACCACATTGAAGCCAGTTACCCACAAAAAAGGGGGCGGCTTGCGGTCTAGATTATTCTCCACGTCATTGGTCCAAACGAAGACAGAAACAGTGTTGCGATCGGTTGCACACAAACACATTTTCATTGGCTGATTCCGCGAGTGACCAATAAATAGGAAGTGCTCGCGCTGACTCCGTAGGTGTCACGTAAACAAAATAACCAGCTGCCTGGACAAACAAAAAACCTGATCGATCACAAAACTGATAGGTTGAGTGGTTTAGTTCATGTTTTTTTTACATGCCAAAAAAAACGTATGTCACGGCACAATTTTAACGTAGCAAATGTTTTTTTTTTTTACACCTTAACGTAAGGCGTAAACCTGATGGCTGCACCTTGGTTACTGGGGCACAACATGGGTTAGCTTGAAGAAGCCACAGGAAACCACCACTACGTGGGTCCACCAGCTGCAGGGAGAAAGATCGAGGTCGAGTGCAGTGCGAGTCAGACGGCTGGCACTGTGCTGATGCCTGGTGTCATAAACTGGCTCTAATTACCTGACTTCCTAAACATTAACAAAATTCTCATCACTAGCAGTCACTACAGAACAATACCTACAGCTCAAGCATATATTTGGGGCTGGACGAATGAACAGAAATATGAAAATAAGAAAATTTAATGAGGACATTTAACCTTAAACGCCAAACTTCAAAAGCTCAGCCACCAATATTCACGGATTTCCATTGTCAAGGCAATGACACCAACAATGACACTCCATCTCCCATACAGCCGAGCACAAATGACCCTGTTGTTGATTGGCTGGAATAGTGTTGTGTGGCTCGCACTGAACCACTTTGTTTCCCATTTACAGAGCGAGTGCTGTGTATAGAACAAACATCAGATTTCTTTTACACACAATGGCCAGCTAGCATACACCCTGAAAGGAAGTTTACTGAATTTTACAGGAAGTATGCTGGATTAGGATGCACCTTTAATGAAACAAGTCAATTGATCTGACTCATCGACAAACTGCGATCAGTAGCAGCTTTTGTAGAGCAACATGCATTTTTCCTTTCTTACCTTTAAAGGGTAGCTGTGGTGAATTTACATTACTAACTCTTTAAAACAATCACACATGACATCAGCGTTTCCGTCAGGCAACGTCAGTCCTTGCTTCTTGTCAAGTACACGTGAGTGCAGCCGCACTACCATCACTACTAGGAAAACACAGCAACGCGTTGCTTTCCTTTTTGGCTGTTCCAGCCCTGGTAGTGACGCGAATCCGTTGTTTTGTCCTATTGCCTAGACCGCGCGCAGCATACAGGAGTCAAGGATAACACATTATCGGCCGGTGCTGAGCTGTGCCGCCAGGAAAATGCTGGAGCGCAAAGCATGAACAAGCGCAGAAATCACGGAATAACATCGGCATGGTACTCTGAACACGTTTCCTTTCGGACGCAATTCAGTAGTCTGCGAAGACCACTTCTACCCGACCTGCTATCGCCGTAACCTCCATGCAGAACTACTTGGCAGGAAGCCCAAGCTTTTACATCAAAAACTGGACGGAACTCCTTCATAAGAGTCATATGGCAATGGACGGGAGCAGCGCCTCACCACAAGGAACCAGTAAAAGGTAAGAGCCTTTAGTACACGGAGAGTTTTATCACCTAAAATCTCACTCGCTGCTTGTTTACTTGTGCTGGACAACCCGGCCCAACGAGTTCACTTCCGGGAAAAAAAGCATTGTTTCGTATTGCTGCAGCCCCCGCTAGTAATCCACGGGATAAGATTAACCAGTATAGTGCTTTTTATGGAGAATCCATGTTAAAGTAAACTCTGTGTCTCTTAAACGGTTTACATTACACACAAATTCTGCCAACCAATACCGCTACTCCCCCCAGTGCTCATTTTCGTCAAGAGTAGCTGCATTGCCATCAGTGTGATCCTTCCCTGCAATGGCCTAGCGAGCTGTCCAGGGTGTACTCTGCCCTCGCCCAGAGCCGGCTGAGATGGGCACCAGCCTACCCGCGACCCTAATTAGGATTAAGCGGTTCCGAAAATGACATGACATGACAATACCACTACTCTACAACCTCCAGATCGCACGGTTTTTTTGTAACACTACGGCTGTCCTTGGTTCAGTCCGGGCCTCATGGCTTGGTTTACTGCAAAAAAAAAAAAAAAAGCCCATGGCATGTTAGATTCAGTTCCTGCAGTTGAGTCGAATCTCATTCTGACTGTTCGAGTTCACTTGAAAACGCATCGAGAACACCCCGGTCAGATGCTCTCGGTTCGAATGAGGGCGTGATTGTGCATTCTCACTTCCTGAAAGAACATCACACCAAGGCTTGATTCAAATCGACTAAAACAGACTTCAGTACAGACCAGACTACGCAGATGTAGACAGGAAGTAACAGCCTCCTCATCTCTCAGCTAATCATTACAACTCATTACTTAAACAAACAGCCACAACCTGGATACCCCAAACCCCCTAACTTAGGATTCCCTTAAAAACGTTTATTTACACAGCGAAGCTCTCAGCAGCTTCAGGAGATTCAGTGCCCCCCCCACACCTGGATAAGAGCTACGAAATCAGGGTTAAAGAGCGTACTCTCGGATCTGCTGCGCGCCGATGAGTCATGTGAGCGCTGAGAAACTCTCCCTATAGAGAGATCTGAGAGAGACAGACACAGACCACATACCTCCTCTTACCATAGAGCAGCTGAAGTGAAACTGCAGGCAGATGCTAAACGTATTAAAGCCATTATGGAGTTGGAGGTCACAAGGTTCTTCTGGTGAGAACAATGAGGAACACAAGAACAATCGGAGGGTTCCTCGGGGTTTAAAGCGGTCACTCGGACGTTACAGTCAGCCTGGAGCTTTCGGTTCTGTCCAGCAGCTGCTTTTCCTCCTTTGTGTTGTTGTTGTTGTTGCTGTTGTTGTTCCAAGTGCAACACGCTTCCTACGAGCAACGTTACTCTCAGGAATTGCGGATAGAGGTGACAAACGGATGTCAAGTTGGGGGATTTAAAAGTCTTGAGAGAAATGTTGGGTCATGTTTTACATGTTAAGATTTAAAAATAAATTGTAGGGGATTTTTTTGTCTGTTGGCTGTGTTTTCTGAACAGAAATTTAGTTCTGGACCTCTGCCACCTCCACTGCCTCAGTGCTTTTATTTTTATTGCTTCTACACACACACACACACACACACACACACACACACACACTTTATTGGCCAGCATGGTGGCGTAGTGGTTAGCACGTCCACCTCACAGCGAGAAGGCCTGGGTTTGATTCCCAGCTCGGGCGTTTCTGTGTGGGGTTTGCCTGCTCGTCCCGTTTTTTATTAATTACACATTAACAAGATCACAACTGCGTGTAAGAAAATAAACAACCTTCAGGGACCTACAGATGAAGCGTAGCTAACAAAGCTTGCATGCCGTATTAACCAGAAATAAACCTCCACTCATAGGTTTTGCAGCTAGACTGATGGATGGATGGATGGACGGATGGATGGATGGATCGACGGTAGGTATATTAATTCTCTGAGGGAAATTCCTTCGTTATAGCAGCAAAACAGACATATACAAGGAGCAATAAGGGCAGTGGTGGCTCAGTCTGGGTTACTGATCTGAAGGTCAGGGCCTCAAGCCTCAGTGCCACCAAGCCGCTACTGTTGGGCCCTTGAGCAAGGCCCTTAACCATCAAGTTGTATGAAAACGAGTCGCACTGTATAAGGGCGTTTGCCAAATGCCGTAAATATTAAAAATATTTTTTAAAAATAGATAAAATAAAAGATAGATAAAAAAAAGTTAAATATGTACCTACAAAAGCAATAAAAATACATTCATTCATTTTTTCTAAGCCACTTAATCCTAATTAGGGCCGCAGGGAGGCTGGTGCCCGTCTCAGCCGACTCTGGGCGAGGGCAGGGTACATCCTGAATAGCTCGCCAGGCCGTCACAGGGCCAACACTCACACAACCATTCACACTCACATTCACACCTAGGGGCAATTTGGAGCAGCTAATTAGCCTACTGTGCACGTTTTTAGACTGTAAGAGGACACCGGAGTGCCTCCTACTACCCGACTCAGCCGGACCATTTTCACTGCTGCACTCGACTAACAGGTTGTAACTTGTAATTTTTTGTTACTTTCATTTTCTGAGCACAATAGGGTCGCTGGGAGGCCTAACTCAGCCGACTCTGGGAGAAGATGGGGTACACCCTGAACAGCTTGCCAGTCCATCGCAGGGCCAACACACACACACACACACACACACCTATTCACACCCACACCTAAGGGCAATATGGAACAACCATTTCGCCTAATTTGTTTGGACTAACGGAGGAAACCGGTGTTCCGCTCAGGAAACCCATGCATGCATGAAGAACTAACAAAAAAGCCCTCGCTGAGCCTGGGACTCGAACCAAGGACCTTCTTGCTGTGAGGCGGATGTGCTAACCTCTACAGCCACACCCTCACGCTGCCCAGCTTGTAATTTCCAACCCTGTATTTGGAACAGCCAAAGAAAATCTCTCGACAGCTCGGAATTCCTGCCCAGGATCTTGGGACGGAGTTGAGCGTGTGACTTCCCGCTCCATCCAGGCGAAATCAAACGCAGCGTCAGTTCCATCTGGAAACAGGATTCATTCATTCATTCATTGCTGCACAGCTTCACATTTAAATCACATGAACGCCTGGGATGAGGAAGTAGCAAGTCAAGGCAGGTTTGTTGTCAAAGCGAAACTCACTGATGCATCATCGTGTCTACTGCAGGAAATCTATTAACGAGACAGACCACTTCTGCACATCCACTTCAGTACGATATCACCTAAGACTTCAGGTCCTGTGGCGTAACGCTCAGTTGGCTACAACTTCCTGATGATCAGAGCGACAGGAAATCTTACCGTGTTGCTCAGGCCATGTAACCCAACAAGTTACAAGTTGATAAGAACACAACACATACGCATAGACATGTCAGGTCAAGTGAGTTGTCTATCGCACGAAAGAACTCGCCGGATACCCATAAACTGACTACAACGTGAGAATCCATAAATACCGTACCGTAATGTTGGCAATGTAATAAGACGTAACCTGATCCACTGCTTCAATTGCTGAAAACACACCCGAGACGTCTATCGCTATGGATTCTATAAGTACGAGTGTAAGTACATGCTGCGAGTACTCATTCATATTGGTATATCGTCTTATCTAATCAGAGACGCTGTATTTCCATCCGTTTACGTTTCCTTGTTTCAAACAGGAGCCATCAGGAAGCCTCAACACGCAGGTAAGCAAGTTCACTGTAAAAACAAGCTCAATGGAGCTGCACCCCAGAGGTTTATCTTTGACTACGGAAGCAAATCTGTCTCATCAGTTTTTCAAATTTAAAAGCCTTTGAATTACTAGCACTGAATTTTTTTTTTTTTGTTTGTTTTTTTTGCACCAACAATTTTTTTTCTTATGAATTCAGACCAAATTTTTAATCAATCCTTTTCCATTTTTTTTGTTTTCAAATAAAAAAAGTGCTTTAAAAAAATTCAAAGTCTATTTTTTCTTTGGCACAAACATGGTGTCTAAAAATTCAGTGGCAAAAAATTCGTTGTCAACATGCGGGGCACCAAGGATAAGCAATCGAACAAAGATCCAGCCAGTCATTTACGCGTCAGGGAAACGGACAGCCTGTAGCAACAGTCCCGCATCAGTAAGTATGTTTACTCTTTTACCTGCTTCTCACGTCTCTTGCTTTTGATAGTAACAGATAAAAACTGTCATGTTGTACATTAACAGAATTTACTGGACAACATCCAGCGGTACCTGTGACGAACAAGGTTCGCTAATGTTTAAATCGCCAGAAAATAATACATTTAGGATGAAGAAAAGCAGAGAAATGCAGACATGTAAGCAAATACAAGTACACACTCGGGATATTTTTATACAAGCACAGCTATAGCAAAAAAAAAAAATAATAAAAATGTGACAGGGGTGACCCTGCAGACAGGAATTCAAATTTAAAACAAACAAATTGGCACCATCTTCATCAGTGGATCTTCGTTCAATTGCTTATCCTTGGTGCCCCAGATATTGACAGCGAATTTTGTGCTACTGAGTTTGACCTGTCGAATTTTAGAGACCATATTTGGCCAATCTGTGCCACTGAAAAAAGAAAAACAGACTTTGAATTTTTAACGCTTGCATTTTTAGTCCCGAATTGAAAAAAATCAAAGTGAAAAGAAGTGATTAAAAATATGTGGCTCTGAAATCATAGGCAAAAAAATTTAGATACTTAATTTTGAAAAAAAAAAAAACATTTCAGTGCTAGTAATTCAAAGGCTTTTAAATCTCAAAATCTGATGAGACAGATCTGCTTCCAATGTGACTCATTCTGATCCGGCTACATAGCTACATCATCGTCATGGATGATGTCAAATCAACTACATCATAGAAGAGCAAGCGGTTCTAATATTAACTTGCAGACCGAAGTCGTGACAAATCCGTTGTGGAAAATTAACCTACACCTTCTGAACGAGCATGACGTCAAACCAACTTCCTATAATAAAATAGCTCAAGTACAAGCGCAGATTCACAGAGGCTCATACATATGTATTACATCTGGACAAAACCAATGTGTCTCTGGAAGAATGTGGCTATTCTCTCTCTCTCTCTCTCTCTCTCTCTCTCTCTCTCTCTCACACACACACACACACTCACACACACACTCACACAGTGAAGAAATGAGACAGCACTGGCACTGTTGTAAAATGAAAGTTAGTGCAGTGCTACACTCTTGTCCTGATTAAAAACAGAACCCAGTTTATGAAGCCCAACAAAGCCAGAGACACAAATTTCAATTCCTGTCATCACCCTATCAGTCCCACCTCCAAGTATCCCATAAGCCTCCACATCACCCCCCTCTCCGTGATAACTGCGACCCTCTTTTCCCTCATGCTGTAGGGCCTGGGCCTTCCTGTCATGTGTTATCAGTCCACTACAATATATAATATATATATCTCTGAGATCATGTTTAACGTAATTAAACTCAGTGTTGGCCGGCGCTGTGGCACAGTAATGAGCATGTCCGCCTCATAGCAAGAAGGTCCTGGGTTTGAGTGTGCATGCTTTCCCTGTGCTTGTGTGGTTTTCCTACGGATAATCCGGTTTCCTCCCACCGTCCAATGACATCCACATTCGGATAACTGGCTGTTCCAAAACCCCCCTAATTATGAATAGGAGAATGAATAAGTTGTGTGTGAGCAGTCCTGCAATGCACTAGTGAACTGTTCAGGGTGTACCCTGCCTAATGTTGGCTGAGATAGGCTCCAGCCTCTCCGTGTCCCTAGTAGTAGGAGTTTTTAAATAAATAAGTGAAAAAGTAAACAGTGGTTGGCACGGTGGCTCAGTGGTTAGCACGGTCTCCTCACAACAAGAAGATCCTGGGTTCGATTCCCAGGGCTCGGGGCATCTCTGTGTGGAGTTTGCATGTGCTCCCTGTGCTTGCGTGAGCTTCCTCCGGGTACTCCGGTTTCCTCCTACAGTCCATAAATGCACAATAGACTGATTGGAAGTTCCAAATAGCCTCCAGTTGTGAGAGTGAGTGCGAATGGTTGTGTGCTGCACTGCGATGGCCTGACGAGCTGTTCAGGGTGTGCCCCGCCTTCGCCCAGAGTCAGATGAGATGGGCGCCAGCCTCCCCGCGACCCTAATAGGATTAAGAGCTTCGACAAATGAATAACTAATAATATTGATAATAATAATAATAATAATAAATGAGCTTCCTTCACAGGGTAACAGGGCCCCCCCTAGAGACAGGGTGAGAAGTTCTGTCATCCGGGAGGAGCTCAGAGTAGAACCGCTGCTCCTCCGTGGTGAGAGGAGCCAGTTGAGGTGGCTCGGGCATCTGATTAGAATGCCTCCCAGACGCCTCCCTGGTGTGGTGTTTCGGGGTCGACCCAGAACACGCTGGAGGGACTAGGTCTCTCGGCTGGTCTGAGAACGCCTCGGCGTCCCACCGGAAGAGCTGGAGGAAGTGGCTGGGGTGAGAGACATCTGGACCTCACTGCTTAGGCTGCTGCCCCCGCGACCCGACCCCAAAACAAGCGGAAGACGACGACGACGACAACATGGATGCCCAAGGCTCATTTACGTGCATGGGGAGTGAAGGTTGGTACGTCGGGTCTGACCCACAGAAGAGTGTATATGCCTTCTGTATATGGGGCTACCAAGCTGCACACATCAGGGGTTGTTAATGTTATGGCTGATCAGTACATTATTATTATTATATTAATGTCCCGTTATAACAGTGTCCTGTTAGCCTCATCAGATTCAAGTAATAGTGTTTAATAAAGGAAACAGAAGTGAAATCTCTATAACAAACGAATCGGTGAAGTGGTCATCACTGTCGCCTCACAGATTCAAATATGGTGGCTGACTGGGACCTTCCTGTACGGGGTTTGCATGTTCTTCCTGTGAGTAGGTTTCATGTACATGTACATTAAGTGAACTCTACAATAAAATGCTCACACATGTAAATGTGAATGGTCTGTTTCAGCCGTGCGACAGGGTCATTCCGTGCCAAATCAACCAAATTTCCAAAATCCTCCTGGGTGATGAACACATGCAAAATAGTTCGGCTTAATTCCTAATAGTTTCACAGAGATACATTTTTAAAATAAGGTACCTCAACCCCAATTTTATACCCGCGAGCGAAATTTGAGCTTTTTTTTGCATTTTCAAACGGCAATAAATGCATGTAGGGACAAATACGGCAATTTGTTCATTTGCTAATTTTTTGTCGGATCTCGGTTAAAAATTCTCAGAGTTACAGCAACATACAGAAAAATGGAACAAAAAATTAAATAGCGCAAATAGGCCTTCCGTCACTGAGGAATCTGACAATGCTGACACCCTCATATCAGTCTATAAATGTTTACCCATCATCCAACTCTTAACCCATTAGATACCCCATCCAGTCTCTACATCAGCCTGGTCTTCCCATTAGTCCCCCACCTTTAACCACTCCATATCCTCTTCACCTTACCCATCGGCACTTACCCAGCCCCCTTATTATTCATCCCCGTCCAACACCAGACCCCGAACATCCCCCCAATCCCCCTCCCCATCAGTTTCTCCATCCCTCTTCCATCGCCCCATGCTTGAATCTTGGATCTGCTCCTTGGATCAACCCCCTAACTTGCATTTCACTTTTCAAAAGAGCCCCCCCCCCCTCCCCACCATCTTCCCCATCATCCTCCTTTGCTTTCTGAGTAGAAGTTCAGTGAAAGAGGCTACAGCTGCCAAAGAACTCTCAGCGTGGTTCAGGACGGCCATGAGTGACGTTCTTTTTGTGCAAAAAAAACAAAAAAAACAAAAAAACCCTCTTCAAAAACCTCACATCCTTCCTGCATTATGTGAAGACACACACATATTAAACTGAGGACAAAACATTACGCAGGAAAGAAGCAAACTTCTTCATTAGACTTTCAGAAAACAGAAGTCAAGGTTAGCAGAGTGTGAAAATGTCTCTGAGGCCACGCTGCCGAAGCGGCTGCTCTGAGCTGCTTTCCCTGACGCACCGCGCTATACAAAAAAAAACCTTGTGGCTTGATATTTTTAAACCACACTCTGAGCTGGACACTTCAGCAAGACATTCAGTGAGACAGCATGAAGGAGAGACCTGCTGGAGTGTAATTGCTTCTGCTTCAACACGTCATCATAAACCGCAAACAATTTTAATTAAAACGGCACATGCAACAAGTAGAGTTTTGATCTTAAAACGCATTTCGACAAAATATGTATTTTTACCTATTTTAAGAAGTTCTCTTAAGGTGAAACCCAAAGGCAAGCCTTCCAAACTCTCCTGTTACACATGAACACGTGCATATTTGCATTATCATGTGGTTTTCGAAGCTGAAACCTGCGAAAATCCGTTTGATAGCTTACATTAGCAAGAATAGGACATGAATCCACCAGTTTATATAAGGCAAGTTAATGGCAATAATAACAGTATACAGATAGTAAACTAACAAATCAGATACAAACTAGTGAACTTCTGAATGAAATAAAACTAGGCACAAATACAAGTCATACATGCTTCTGTTCATATTAACTAACGTGCACTAGTGTGCACTCGTACACATAAACAAAAGAATACAGTGCTAAGCATTCATACGCAAATTAGTTCCATACTGCTGCTGAAGACACAAGATGATCAGTGACTTTTTGGTACTTTTTACATTACAGTACCCCCCAAGTGTAGGGGGTATTTTTAATATCTACCCCAAAAAAAAAAGTTTATGAAACAGCACAGTTTAATAGAAACAGACAAACTGGACATGTTAGCTTTTATTAACTGCCTTTTAAAGCTGGTTTCAATGTTACTGGCATCCCTCAAGGGAATAGCAACGTTATGTAACACAGCTTATAATATTAAACTCTCACATAGCTGGTTGATACGTGAGAACCATGGCTGGGATTTGTTGGAAATCTATCACAAAAATATGCACAGAGGAAATGTGTGCTTGCCTGAGGAAGACGAGCATCTGCAATGCATACATCGGAGACATCATGCATACAGACATGCAGACTTTTTTACATAAATGTATATATACTTCTGTATGTATATTTAATTTCTATTTTATTTTATATATATATATATATAATATATATATATATATATATATTTTATATTTTTACATTTTTATATTGACATTTATAATGACTTTAATTATAAAGTCCCTTTAATAGTTATAATTATATTGTTCTTCTTTGTGTTCTTGATATTGATAGTTTTTAGTCTTAAATTTTTGAGACAGTCGTAACAAGCATTTCACTACATATTGTACTGTGTATGATTTTGTATGTGACAAATAAAAAAAACTGAAACTGAGAAACCGTGATCCACACATGGCACTCACTGTCCCATGAACATTTTTACTACCACGAAACCCTACAGTCGGCCTTGACACACGGTCATTTTCAACACGACAAAAACTTCCTGCGAACTGATGCCACACCCCTTTTAAAATAGCTGTGCATCTTCCGCCCTTTTCAAAACCCTTTCTTTCTTTGTATTTGTTTATTTCGTTATAATCGTTAACCTACTTGATTTGTAGAGAGTTTATATCCTCAGTTCCCCTCATGTTGAGAGGAGACTACATGCATGTTAGTACATAATTACTCAAAGACTTCGAACAGTTATTACCTCCGCCAAGGAGGTTATGTTTCCACCGCCGTTGGTTGGTTTGTTTGTCTGTCTGTCAGCAACATTACTCAAAAACTTTTGAACGGATTTTGATGAAATTTTCAGGATGAGTAAGAAATGATACAAGGAACAATTGATTAAATTTTGGCAGTGATCCAGATTATTGTCTGGATGCAGAAAATTAAAAAAAAAAAAATTTAGCGCGGACGACATAGTCATCCGAATTACTGTGTCTAGACCATACCGAAACTTCCTGGCTTGCGTTCGATGGTGTAATCTCATTCCTTTACCTTTCTGTAACAACTTTTAGGACAATTTTCACAAAACTAATCCAGTTATTAATACTTCCTGATCCGAGCGCAAGGGCTCTTATTCAAGGCAGGCCCTATACACAATGCAATCATATAAATGGCTGTGGGTTTACATTATAGGGCTCAAATAATAAACAAATGTTGCATTTCTTACAATAACATATGGGGGTTCTGAACGGCTTTGGCGGAGGTCTGCGCTCTCCTAATTGTCAATACTTTTGCCTTATGCATTTAGTCTTCTAAACAGAATTTTGCCCATACGAACACTTTCCAAATCTTAGCATGAACTGGTGTAAACTATGAAAAGTTCAATCATTGTGCAGGTTCTGTTTATTTTCTTGAAGGCGGCTGTTACGTTTGAAGCTGACTGTATATAGAAATTATAGAATCAAACCAGAGGCGACCCTCATGCTCTAATCTTAATGGCTTTCTGTTGCTTTAAACCATCTGTACGCTGCCTCGGCCGCATTTTATATCTCGGCAATTCCACTTCTAGCCAATACAAGCGCGATCCACCTGCTCCGCCTCACATGCCACAGAAACGCACGTGGGGTCAAAGGGCATAGCAAGGCATACACCTGACTCAGATTACCATATTACATTTAGATTACCAGATTATCTGATGAGAGGTTTCTGTGTGAGACACTCGAGTACTTGAGGCAGAGCCCAAGTCTGAGCTTCAGGAAATGGAAAAACGATAGAAAAGCCATAAAAACCTCATATTTCCGTTTACTAAGGTTCAAAAAAAGATCCGACACATTTCCTTGGTTCTTTCCTCTCCATAATAATCAAAGTGAAGATGTGAGAGTGTGTTTATTTTCTCAGGTTTTTCCCCACAGGAGAAGCTCCAATTACACAGAGCCAGAAAACCCGTCAGCACTTAATAATCAGCGTACCAGCTTGCCAGAGTTTAGGCGTCATCACAGGCTTTCTATTAAATCATCCATGATTAGGGCTGCTTTTCCAGCCAACACTTCTTTCTTAAAACTCTGCATCAGTGTCTCGGAGATTGTGTCGGTGTGCTGTTAGACACATTCTCATCTCACATCTCATAAACATCCCAAACCAACAATAGCAGTGCAAAACGAATGCATGTACAACTCCAAGCCTTAACAGTCCGAACACAGGAACAGCAAAGAAAGAGAAATACACTAAACCACACCGAAGAACTGCCAGAGTCTCATTCATGGTAAGACATGAGGGTTTAGAGAGGATGCTGGTAATGAAGAACAAATAATCAGCACGGTCAGACATTCAGCGAATCCGTCAGACAGTCCGCGAATCCGTCAGACAGTCCGCGAATCCGTCAGACAGTCCGCGAATCCGTCAGACAGTCATCGAATCCGTCAGACAGTCATCGAATCCGTCAGACAGTCAGCGAATCCATCAGACAGTCAGCGAATCCATCAGACAGTCAGCGAATCTATCAGACAGTCAGTGAATCTATCAGACAGTCAGCGAATCTATCAGACAGTCAGTGAATCTATCAGACAGTCAGCGAATCTATCAGACAGTCAGCGAATCTATCAGACAGTCAGCGAATCTATCAGACATTCAGCGAATCTATCAGACAGTCAGCCGGCCTATCAAACAGTCAGCGAATCTATCAGACAGTCAGCGAATCTATCAGACAATCAGCCGGCCTATCAGACAGTCAGCGAATCAGTCAGTGAATCTATCAGACAGTCAGCGAATCTATCAGACAGTCAGCGAATCTATCAGACAGTCAGCCGGCCTATCAGACAGTCAGCCGGCCTATCAGACAGTCAGCCGGCCTATCAGACAGTCAGCGAATCCCTCAGACAGTCAGCCAATCCATCAGACAGTCAGCGAATCTATCAGACAGTCAGCGAATCCCTCAGACAGTCAGCGAATCTATCAGACAGTCAGCGAA
>JAOUQZ010069003.1:0-18820 GCA_028564935.1 Neosilurus hyrtlii
TTCGTCAAGAGTAGGCTGCATAGCCGTCAGCGTGTTTCTGCCCTGTGATGGCCTGGCGAGCTGTCCAGGGTGTACTCCTGCCAGAGTCGGCTGAGATGGGCGCCAGCCTTCCAACGACCCTAATTAGGATTAAGCGGTTCAGAAAATGAATGAATGAATGAATGAGTTTACAAGCACAGAACAAACATACAATATTTAATTATACCATTATTATTATTATCATACCACTGAAAACTAAGAAACTCTAAGAAATAGGACTTCTGGGTATAAAAGCTGGAGATGTGGCACAAATGGAAATACATATATTAAGAGGCAGAATAATGAGTTCAGAAATAGTCACATGTTTTACTGAGGCCTATAGTGTCCTAGATGTTGATTTATTTTTTTGTTTGTTTGTTTGTTTGGGAGTTTTTTTGTTTTACTTTGTTTTTTTGCAATTACTCTGAGCATTGCTTGGTTTGACCTTGGGGTGATCTTAAAATGTTTTCTACTTGAGAATAATCTTTCTGACTGCAGACTGATGGAATTTAAATTGTTTTAAATTGGCTTATAAACTTTCCCAGAGAATTAGTTCTCTAAGATCATTGCTGATGTTTTTCTTCCTTGGTAATGTCTTAACACTTACCAGAATGTTCCTGACCTCAAAACAGCCAAAACGTCTGCTTTACTATAGAGGTGGTTAGAGTTGCTGACACCTGACTGCTTATGACCTTCTTAGTTCCAATAGAAGCAATAAGTGTGTGCCTAGTTTTTTGTTAAGTAAATAAAGGCACATTGAAATATGTCATGTGTTGGTCATCTGAAGTTGTCTTCACCTAAATTTAAGACCTGGTAAAGACTAGATGATTTTTTTATTACGTCCTGTTAAGTAAAATTATAGAACAGAAAAAAAGGTGTACTATATAAGATGACTGTATTGATGTATCTCTGGGAAAAATTAGGGAATCACCCTCTTACAGGATGTTCACCCACCTTTGTAGTAAATAAAAAAATCATACATTTTTTTGTACAAGTTGAATGGTTTGTAACTGTATTTGTCCTATGAGGAATTGGTGACGTGTTTATTGTATACCCCAACTCTTGCCCAAAGTCAACAGGGATTGGCTTCAGCATATCAGGTCCATTTATAATGAATGAATAGATATTTTATCTAATGGTATATTTTCTCCAGTTCATGTGAAAACTTTTTTATACTCTTTATTTTAATGAATTTATTTCCACATGCCTAAGTCTAACCCAGTGCTATGTTAGCCAAGTGGATGGCATCCTGAGAGCAGACCTGAATTCCTGCTTAAATTTTCTAGCAAGCAGAATGCAACAGCATCGCACAAGCTGTCAGTGATGTTGGCCCAAGAATGTGCTAAATGATTAAAGGCCGAGCCTTAAGAAACATTCCAGATCTGCCAGCAGTGCAGAAGTGTATCAGCGGAGCCAGTGCCTCCATTTCAATATAGGTTAATTTGATAGCTAAAAGTCACACTTTGTTTGACTTTTCTGGTCACTGTAGAATTAAGACATAAATGTTGCTAAAACAGGCAGCACTTTGCATGCTCTCCCCATGCTTGCGTGGCTTTCCTCTGGGTGCTCTTCACATTAAGCTAATTAACCGTGTTATGTGTGTTGGCCCTGCGTTGCAGTTCAGGGCATCCCTGCCTTTGCCCGGAGTTAGCTGCGATGGGCTCCAGCCTCCTCATGACCCTAATAAAGGATAGAGCAGTTAGGAAAATGAGATGAGGAAGGGAGATGTTAATAAAAGGTGTGGTGGCAAAATTCTAGGCTATTTAAGCGAACATATTTCATCATGCATAAAAATGAAAATTGCTGGAATTGCCATTATTGCTCTCGTGGCACAAACCTTGGCTGCCATATAGGGTAGTTTGCAGAAGCTGCCACTGTAGAAAATAAAGACCGGCTCAAAATGCGATGCAATGAAATGTAAAAATTACCACAGGGAATCAAAAAAGCTGGGCATTAGCCTGCTTTTTAATTTTTTTTAAGTGGAATATCATTATTTCATATATGCTCATATGCTGTGTAGTAATCGGACAAGACATTTATATATGACTGATCTGTCTAAAGCTTCTGCCACTTGACACTGCATTGAAACATTACTGTGTATGTTGAAAAGTTGCCTATATTGGACAGTGACACCTTCTTACTGTTCTCACTCTATGCTGAACACATGCCAGGAAAGTGGCCTGAGAAGCATGCCTCCCTGTTTAACAGCTTCATTACAGGCAGAAAGCCGAGAGCATGTGTAGTTCACCAGCATTATCACAATTCTTTCACATGTCACTTGCTCTCAATGCTAGCAGGATTCACACTGTTTCCCCTCCAGCCATAAAGTAAGCTTAAAAAGAAGAAGCAGAACAAAAAGTTCGCCGTAACATTTCACATAAAAATGTGAAATGCGCTATACAAATAAAACTGACTTGACTTGACTTGACATAAGCATCTCATTTACCATACCAGGCTAATACACTGTAAAAATAATTCTCATAGTCTCTGGCAAAAGTTATGGAATCAATCCTCTTAAAGGACATTCACCTAGATTTTATTTTACTGCAAATATACAAATCACAAACATAAGACAAAATAATTTTTGTTTAACAAATAAGTATTCTGGCTTTGTGAAACCTCAAACAAATTAAGTGGTTTAATTAATGTCAAACTTGCAATGGGGGAAAAACATATGCAATCACGCATTATGAAGAGAGAAAAGGCATGAAATCACTTTTTAATTTGCATTTCTAAACAAAGACATGCACAAATTCAAAAAAATCTATTTAATCTGTAGATAAAAGAGAGTGTCTACTGACTTTAGCATGCTTTTTTTTGACTATTTCAAAAAAGGAAACATGACCCGAATATGGGAGTTTATATTACTATAATAATGGTATATATATACATATATATATATATATATATATATATATATATATGCCCTGTGATGGCCTGGCGAGCTGTTCGGGGTGTACTCTGCCCTCGCCCAGAGTCGGCTGAGAAGGGCGCCAGCCTTCCCGCAACCCTAATTAGGATTAAGCGGTTCAGAAAATGACATGACATGACATGATATATATATATATATATATATATATATATATATATATATATATATGATTGTGCACCGATTAAAATTATGTAATTTCATATGTTTTACAAAGCCAGAATGTTCTGCTACTATTTTTGTCATATTATGATTTCTGTTTTCTGTGAAGTACAAACTGAACATTCTTCAAGTGTGTGGATTCCATATTTTTTACCTGGGGTTGTGGAGCATTTATTGAATTAATTAATTAAATTGAACTACATTACATTCCTAAATCTGATGTATGTTGTGAATGCCAAAGAACTAGCCTTAACATAAATCATTTCAGCGTTATGCCTCATATTACAACCTGCCACTCTTTCCATAGAATGGTTATTGGTCAAACGCCAACAAATTGCTGGCTTAAATTACCCCTCAGAGATCACTAAAGTATATTTTATCTTGCTATAACAATCAAATTCACCATAATTCGATTTGTGATTGCTTAAGCTTTGTTTCGTTTAAACAAGATACCCCTGGTAATAATGCCTTCTTTTCTTGTGGTCAGATTCAATTCCAGAGAGATTCTCCCACTCGTCTTTTGAGGATCTTTATTTGTACTGAGTCTAAAATTGAGCAGCGCTCGAGTTTCCACTTTGAATAGCAGCTCAGAGAAGAGTGTAATATAGCCTCGCCTACATGGTGGAAATCTTCCTGAAAGCAGAAACATGCTGCAAGGCCAGGTTTTTGTTCACAGTGGTGCTGACAAAATGTAAAAAAAAATTATAATTAGAGGCCATCACATATAATTACATTGTCTGATCATAAGTGAGTAGCAACATCAGGAATGCAATTGTATAGAGACGGGACATAAAAAAAAAATTCAGAATATTTGCTGGTCGATGAAGAGGCTGGCTAGAACACTAGTCAGACTGCTGTATAAAGGTGCACAAAGTTGAGGAGTTCAAGAATTGATACATTTTTAGAGTGGGGTCCAAAGCCCCTACAAATGTGATTTTGCATTGAATTGAAATTATGGTTCATGAGAAGATTTTTAAATTTACACTCAGCATCAATAAAAAGTTAACATTTACAGTACCACAGTAGTTGTAGTACATGAGTAGTAATGAGCAAAATGAGAGAAAGCTGGTTGTTTGTTTTGCCATTGACCTGCTGTCACACCTGACTGCGCCTGAATTGTAATTTGAGCAATGTTGTTGTAGTCATTGCGTTTGCTGCTAATCATGTGAGTTGTTGGTATTGTTTTTTGTTCTCTATATAAAGCCAGGCAAAAAAAACATTTTTTTATTGTCCTGGATGCTGAAATTGGATATGCCATTGTTAAATGTCAATAAAATTATGACATTTTGGAATTCTTGTTGAATTTTGGCAAAAAATAATCAGAAAAATATCCATAATGACCAAATATAAAAGTTCAAGTACCTCTTTAAAAATCATTGTGCACAAGAAAAGACATTTAGCTGCCTGTTCATGCGACCTATTATTTAGAACATGACCCTCTACCATGCTACCAAATTTGCAGAAAAATAAACCTCATAATAATCTAATAAACTAATAAGCACCTTCAGTGCAGCAACCTATGACAATTCATCTCGAATGTTGAGTATGAGCATAATCATAAAAAACTAAAGCCAATCTCATGGCATGTGTATATCATTTTAAACATCATAAACACCCCCCATCACCAAATGTTTTGAGAGAATTGTCTTGTCTAACATTAAGGCTGCCATCCCTGCTGATCTTGATCAGTTTGTATACAGAGCAAACAGGTCAACAGAGGATGCCATCCATACAGCCCTCCACACAGCCCTCACACACTTGCATGGTACAGCAACTCCTATGTAAGGATGATGTTCGTAGACTTCAGCTCCGCTTTCAATACAGTTCTACTACATAAACTGGTTCAGAATTTGGGAAACCTGGGCCTAAAGAGCTCACAGTGGACCTGGATACTGGACTTTATTAGCACCAGACCTCAGAACGTCAGGATAAGAGACCACATCTGCTCTACTCTCATCCTGAACACCAGAACAACACAGGGGTGGGTCCTAAGCCCCCCCCCCCCCCCTTCTCCCTCTTCACACACGACTGTTCGATCATTCACACCTGCAAAACCATCATCAAATTCACTGATGACACTACCATCACAGGTCTGATAACAGATAACGATGAGTCAGTCTACAGGAAGGAGGTCTGGCATCTGTGGCAATGGTGTGACAACAATAACCTGGACCTTAACACATCCAAAACAAAGGAGATGATAATGGACTTCAGGAGATCTAAACAAACTGAGCACTCTGCACTCTATATTGATGGAGAGAAGGTAGAGAGGGTGGAGTGCTTCAAGTTTCTTGGAGTCCACATCTCTACCGACGTCACCTGGACCACAAACATCCCTCACCAGGTGGGAAAGGCACAACAAAGGATGTACTTTCTTAGAAAGCTCCAACAAGCCTGCCTACCCCAACCCCTCCTGACAAACATTTACTGCTCCGCCATCAAGAGCCTCCTGACCTAATGCTGTACAGTGTGATCAATAGCTGTACTGCAGAGGACAGGAAGGCCCTGCAGCGGGTGGTGAGGATGGCAGAGCAGGTAATTAGAACTACACTACCCCCTTCAGTGACATTTACCCTGGCAGACTTCAGAGGAGAGCCAGTGGAATTATCAGGGACCCCATACATCCTGGACACCCCCTTTTCTCCCCTCTCCTCTCGGGAAAAAGGTACAGGACACTAAAAACAAAAGCTAACAGACTCAAGAACAGCTTTTACCCACAAGCTGTTAAACGTGCAACCCCACCACCACCACCATCACACACACTGACTGAATAACCATCATTCAGACCATCTTTCTGGTCAGTGCTATATTACTCTTTAAGTGCAACACTCATGTTTACAGCACGTGTCAAACATCATATAACATTTTAGAGTCATGCACCTTATGAATAAAAAGCTCTACCTCTCACCCTGAGTATACCATGTACCTTATATCATACACCCTTTTGTGCATGTCTCAAAATGTGTGAATATGTGAATAAATGTATGTGTCAGTATGTGTATGTAGGTATATGCACATGTATAGCTTAGTGTAGTTCCTTAGTTGTCTTTTGTGTACTTTTCTATAATTGCTGCTAAACAGAGAGCTGCTAAACTGATTTTCATTGTTTGTGCAACAGATCTCTTTATATTGTTAAACAGATCTCTTGACAAAGATCTCTTTATATTTATCTATAGCAAATGTGGCATGAACCAATGAATTGTAAACAATTAATATATAAAAATATTTTTTTAATTTTCATTTTTGCTAGATTGTGGTGTTATTAACAATATTGTTTTTACTGGGTTTATTATCTTTTTCTCTTTTTTCCAGTAGGTTGTTTATTAATTTTTAGGGTTTCAGGCGCCAGCTCAGAACCCTTCAAAATAAGCCAAGTAAAAACAAGAGGGGTTCCAAGCTTGCGATTAAACTCCAAAAAAAAAACAATTAATAATCAACTGATATTAAACAAGGGAAAAAGTAACTAATCCCAGTAGAAAAAAAATACTTTATAGCTGGCATTTGGTTCCCAAATATAAACCAAGTACCAAAAAAAAGGGGGTTCCAAGCTGGCACTTTTACCCCTAATAATAATTCCATGGGTTTTTTATAGGGTCCTCACACCTTCTGTGCTTGTGCCCTATTATTAATTAATAGTAATAAACAGAGATATTCCAGTAGGTAAAAATAAAATCATCCTCTGTCAAGATGAACAGAAATAAATTAAACCATAAACTTTAGAATTAAAATTTTACTAGCATACACTGATGCTTTCCCCTTTTTTCTTACTCCCCCCCCCCCCCCTCCAAAAAAAACCCCTGTATTTATCCCTTAACAAAAATTAGGCTCTACATTTAACCCACGCCACTGCGATTCAGGAATTGAACCAATGACCTTTTGGTCCTAAGCCTGCTTCTCTAGCCATTAAGGCACAGCTTGATCTTAACTATCACAATTTACAACAGTTTAACAATTTATAAAATAAAAATATATAATAAAAAGAGGTACTTGTATATCTAGAGCAACACAATTCTAGTTACACAATATTAATTAGAGTCAAAATAGTAAACATAACATACCACAAAAAAATGATACTTCATAAATACAGCGTTTTATAAAGCAGTCTGTTCAAACTTTTCACAATTAAAGTGAGCAGTCTTTAGATTGGGTGTACAGCATAACTGAAAAATCTGTGGCAACAGTCACCAAATAAGGTGCAAAAAGTCCAAAAACAGTTTATTTGGAGCGCCCCAGCTAAACCAGTGGACGGAGATACCTTCAACATGTCGGTCTCTGTAGCTCTTTGGTCCTCATGCTGGGTGTGGCTGTCTCTGATGATCCAGACCTTGATTGGAATAAAAAACTTTAAAATAGTGAGAAAATGGAAAAAGAAGCAGCAATCAGATAAACCCTAAAGAAATATGTTAAGAACCATTATTTCTTCAGCCTAGATATTTTTTTCAAATCTTTGTACCCTTTTACATTAAGCAGCAATTGAAAACTAACTTACTCACTTTGATGGCATTGGGTAGATGCATCTGCCATTCCCAACACAAAGAAGCAATTTATTCTGAAAGAGAGATAAAGCAATAATGTATTTTTTTTAATTGTCATAAACAATTAAATGAACAGGACCTGCAACAGACTATTATTATAATGTAATAATAATTATATAATATTAACTCACACTCACATAGAGCTGAACCATGTGTTCAATTTTATACCATTCACTTAACTGGCAGATAAACGGAGAATAGATCTTACTGAATAGGGTAAAGTTAACCTAGCGATATGATCCTGTTTCCAACTGCTGATCTGCAGACACCACCAGTTAACTGTATTTCACTGAAACTGACAAGTGTATACATATTTGCATCAAATTCCCAAGTCTGGGACACTAGAGACTTGGAGCCAGATAAGAAGTTTACTGTTTATTCACTTTGTGACACTAAGCCATGCCCTTTTTTATTGTTTTTAATGCACAAGTTTTCACTCTAACCATATGCACACATAAGTTTAATGCTTCCAGCTCAATCTCCACTTGACAGCTTCTCTCTGTCTGCAAGACACTCACACAGCAAACACATAAATAGGCCACAGGTGCATTTAATAACTTCCTTATCAGCATTACCTGACTCCTCTCCACCTGCAGAGGGCATTTGCTGTCACACCATTCTTACGCCACGTGTAAGTTAACTTACTCCTGGTAATTTCCACTGCAGATACATTACAAAGTTACTTTTCATGTATGTAATATATACTTAATTAAGACATTTATGTAAAAAGCTAGTATGATTACTTTAACAGTAACCTAAAGATCTTACCTCGGGTTATGGAAGCTAACTGTGTTAGTAAATTGAGCCTGCCCCAAAAAAGTTGCCGCCCATCTGTAAAAATGGGCAGGTATAGTGTTCTCGGGTTCTCAGCAAGATCCACCCATCGCTCCTTCTCTGCTCTGCCCTTTCATCCAGATATGGTCACTTCTGGCTTCAAAACACCAAGATGGCAACAATTAATTTTCAGACTCAAAGCTTTAAAACGGCAGTTCACAAACCAATGGGTGATGTCACGATAGGCACGATCGGGTCTATGTCACCTACTGCTTGACCCACACACTGTGATGTTTCAGAGAGGGGCGCTACCACCCTAGGACATCCCAACCATAGAGCTTTATATACTGCTTCTAGTGTTTTACTTAAGTAGGATTTTTAATGAGAGAGTTTTATATTCACTCTTGGGACAGCACATAAACATGATTACACACTCTCCTGCCTGTGCGGTAAGTAAGTCTGTTGGGCTTTTTACACCTGAGACTAGTGGCTGATCATAGCCAAAGCTTATCCTGGTTTCTGTAGTGTGAAGCGACTTGGAAGTTCAACTCCTCCTGGATGAGACACTAGTCTAACACAGTATTTTTTTACTCGTACCCATTTATACTGCTGGGGTGGGCTAGCCCCCAGCCTGTGCACCTGAGGCAAAATCAGTGAGAGGCTGAGGTGCAGAAGAGTCAATAAATGAGATAATGAGACATCTAGGTGGGCGTAAGCCCTGACTTATCAGGGTGACAAATACAAAGTTGAAATACAAAACCCACCATGTGTCTCTTTGTTGCTGTTTCCTTGTCACAATGCCCTGCCAGTGTGACACATGAGCTACACAGTGTGAAGTGACTAGATTGTATGAGTGTGTTAATCT
This sequence comes from Neosilurus hyrtlii, assembly GCA_028564935.1. NCBI lineage: Eukaryota > Metazoa > Chordata > Actinopteri > Siluriformes > Plotosidae > Neosilurus > Neosilurus hyrtlii. The sequence continues at coordinate 9,284 of JAOUQZ010069003.1, forward strand.
CTGTGGGTGGGATATCCCAGGATAGTAGTGATCCTCTCTGTGATTTCATTACCTACTGATGGACCTACACACTATGTTATGATGTCACAGAGAGGGGGCTGCTACCGGAGGCTGGACTTTGTGTCCATCTGTCTTTTGGGTCTCTGTATCTTTGTCACAGTGATTTGCCAGTGTGTGACATATACACTCAGAGATAATGTCATAAAAAGTCACTGTAGCAACAGTGGCAGGGAAACACTCCAGACTATTAGGAACTAGTAAACTCCTTTAGAAATGTTTAGTGTTCGTCTGCAGCCTGGTGCGTATTTTGTAAAACCTGTGCATGATATAAAAACAATGAGCTTGTCCAATAAAGCCCAAAGTCTTGCCAAAAAAGGGTGGGTTTTCCTATGGGAAATGGTTTCTGCAGTTTTTGTGACTTTTGACACCATGGTAACTCGAATCACTAACAAAAGTCATTACACACCATTCCAGATTGAGCCGCATATTTAATGGATTTGCTAGATCACAGAAAGTTGCAAGTTTTAAGCTTTTTTTTTTTTTTTTTAATTGAAACCAAAACTTTCTTAATACGGTGGGCGGAATATGAGTGTATGTGTGTTTGTGTGAGGAAGACCTGATGTGTGTTTGTGTAAGGAAGACCGGATGTCTCAGGCTGAAGATATCACAAGGAGGGGTTTTTTTATCACACTTTTCCATTCATTCCAGCGGGAACTTTTTTTTGCAGTTTTTTGCAATTTCCATTGATTTAGTAACTAAATTCACTACGAAAGGTCAGTCCAGACCATTCCAGCTCAAGCTGCACATGTTAACACAACTTGTGGGGGGTCTATGTATAATTTGGGATACATTCATCCATATAGTAAAACTAAAATAATAAATATACAGATTAACTATAGGGCACCATGGTGGCGTAGTGGCCCAGCAAATGACTGGGGCGGCTGATTTGTTTGGCAACAATAAGGTCACACAATGGAAATTACAAGCCAAAGACAACCTGAGGTCATCACAGTCCACATAATTTAGGTGAAAAATGCGTGATTCTATATGTCAATATTAAGCTATTATTGAATAAGGTAAAGTATTATATGGAGAATTATTAAGTTGGGACTAAGAAACCTGGATCTTGATGCTTACTGGGATGCAGATTTTTCTTTAGGTGAAGATGTGGGTGTTTGGGTTGGAGTTGGAGATGAAGCTTTGCATCTTTGCCTTGTCTTCAGATGTCAACTGGTGGAATGTGACTGGAATGAACATTTTTTGAATCAGCATGCAAATGTTTCACACCTGCGTACAAACATCACGATCATGATCAGTTACAATTTTAGAATCAGAATCAGAATCAGAATACTTCATTGATCCTGGAGGAAATTGTGTGCACAGTTTCTCCATACCAAGTAAGAATGAGATAAAGATAAAGATAAAAGTCTCAATAAAGAAAAATTACAAATATATGTATATTCATATATGTATTTGTTAGCCAACTGTTAAAATATTTGTTAACATTTATTACCTATAATATATTATTAATTATATGTTATATTTGTTAACATTTGCTCAGCATCTGCTCAGGTTTGTTAGTAAGAAGTTAGTCAAATCATTTCAATACTTTTTAATCATTTTTTAAAAAATAATTTTGTTTTTCTTTCATTCATTGTCAATTTGTTCCATTCCACCTTCAGGTCTATTCATCAGGAATTTATAATGTATTTGGACTTTTGCAATTTGTTCATATTTGTTTCTTCAATGCGTTATGGTGTGAAGACCACGTTATCTGATGGCAACTGTGCACTAATTCAGTTATACTATTGCAATGATACAATACCAAAAATTCTTTCCACCCATCAGAAACAAGAAAATTTCTTGAATGAATAAGGAATCCCACTATTCCGACATTTGCATTTACACATACAACACACAATTATAGTGATATCTGTTTCAGAACTCAGTGGCATATAAGCTCAGTGTTATTACAACAATTCTGTCTCACCTGAACCGAGAGCCTGACGTACTGACTTGAACCATTTGTGCTTCAAGATTTGTGCGAAAGTTGGCCGGAATTTAGGGTCTTTTTCCAGGCACCACTGTATCAGATTGCAGCAATCTGTGCGAGACAATGATGAGGTTAAGATAGAAATTCAAATTCACATAGTAAACTGAATCATAGAAAGTGATGCTCATACATTTTCTTACCAGCAGACACATAAGAAGGAAACTTTAAATGCGCCCCAGCAATGTCATTAGCATTCGAAAAGGGAAACTTTCCACAGACCAACTCGAACATGACTACACCTAGATTCCAGATGGTAGCAGGAATGCCAAAGTATTTTTTGTGGAGAAACCACTCACAAGGCCAGTAGAGATCAGTGCCTATGAGAAAAAAATCAGAGAAAGAGCAGAAACCATCACGACCATTACTGTGCTTGTCCACAATTTGACTGTATCCATATATAGTGAACCTACCTGCAATATCCTTGTAGCACCTGTCTGTCAACAAAGTTCCACAGCCAAAATCTATTAGCTTCAGTTTCAATGTGTCCGTATTAATTAAAATATTTAGAGGCTTGATGTCACAGTGCATAACTCCACGCTTACAACAGTGAAAAACAGCCTGAACCAACTGCCACATGACCTTTTGGGCCACTGATTCAGGCAATCTATGAAGATCATTATACTTATAATAATATTGATAGAGGCTCATGCAGGGGATGGGTCGTTCCAGCACCAAGATGATGAAAGTGGATGTCTCAAACCATTCCAGCAGTTCCAGCACATACTCACAAAGAGGAGGCTTGCATACCTTCTTCATTAACACCACTTCCAGAGGCAGGCGGCACTTCTCCCCAGTTTTCTTCTAAAAATACACACACATTGACTAGAAAACAGCAGTCTTTCTTGATGTATATTATGAATGAAAGGTAAAAAAAATATATAACTGAGATGTGATTAAGAGCTGAGTGGTTTGTGATATTAGCAAGAATGAGAAAGTGAACATATGGTAGTAAGGATTCTATAATATTCTATGACATATAGTCTATTCTATAACATGACCATAATTTACATTCTGTTGCTTCTCTACAGAATCTCAGAAGTAAAATAAGTTTACTTACGATGGTGATGAATACATTATTGATGGCTTTGTCCAGTAATTTGATGGCAACCTGCTCACATGCACAAAATAAAATGTATCAGTTCTATAAGTCATCATTATACTGTAATTTTATATATATTTAAAGCTAATTCCCAAAAGGTCCCAAGAAAATTATTTTCATAGAACATGCTCTGTGATCATTTACCCCTACTGATCATTTTGAATATTTTGATTATGGTATGGGTATATGACTGACTTATGTGTACCGTATGTAAAAATGATCCGGATCACCCCCAAAACTTTATAAGACAGTTTGAGTGAGACTCTATATGATCATAAAAACAAAACTGCATTACATTATTAGCAACAGCTGCTATGTATTTCTGTATTTAACAATATTCCATGGTTTGAAGACCAAAAACTATACATACATTGTTAATTTATGTAACTGCCCAAAAATCGATTCCTTGTCATAGGGTTTGATAATGACCACTGTGATTATATTAAAATTAAAATCCATTCATTAAGGTTCATTTTCACCCAGGCCAATCACTATTTTGAAAAAAAATTCTTAATGATTTTGGCTACAATGAAATGGTACATTCCAAGCATATTAAGGCTATAAATAACATTAAACAATTTTAGCATTGTGCAACACATTAATTTTTAATTGATTAAATTTTTTTTTAATTTTTTTTTTTTAAGTAGAATGGGTTTGTTTTATGAGTCTCTTTAAATTTTGTCATTAAAACATTTATTCTTTTGTAAGATTATCTGCTTTAGTCTTGTATATTGAAAATGATGACTTGTCAGTTTTTTTCAAATCCTCCTTAGTAGATCCTAAAAAGTGTATCATATGCAAAAAGAATAGGCAAGAAAAAATGGAGACTGTCAGCTGCAGGGGTAACATCTTTATGGGAAGCTCTGCAACACTACCAAGACAAAACTTACAATCATTCTTGGAATACATTGGTGATCTGAAATTGCTAATTATTGTATGGCATGGTAAATGCTTTTATGAAAAGCCATGATGGTGTAGCATGTACATGCAGTGGCTTAGCATGACACTCTTTGGTTGGTATTTTGTTAATTTACTCAATAGTAAATGTCACATATGCACAGATAAACATTCAAAATAGCTGACATGAACTGATAAGCATTTGATTCTATGCATAGTATCTGTTTTTGGCAACACAATATCATGGCAGGGCTCATCAATCCACTGGGGTCTTTCAGGATTACAATACCAGCTGGAAGGTGACACAGGCAGTGCAGAGACGAAGCAAAAGCATGACTGCCAAGCCGGCATACATTCTAGACTAGCGAACCACCCACACAGACCTCCACTGCCAAGTCTACAGCTCACCATTTCTAATCAGAAAAATATACCAGGCTGCTGTATTATGGTCATCACAGAGACATGGCCCAACCCAGTGATCCTGGATGAGGTTTTCCAGCTATTGGGCCAGAGACTGTGGTAAGACCAGGGGAGGAGGGCTATATGTACTCCAAACATTATCAGCCAGGTACTCATTATAAAGCCTGCTGAATATCTTCATATTTCTTTATCTCAGTGCACTGTCCCTACCTGTCTGAACACATCCACCATAGTGCCAGCTACAAAGAAGATTGCCTTAATGTTTACAGACCAGTGGTATTAACAGTAATTATTAAGTGTATAGAAAGACTGAACCTCAAGTACATCAGGGTTGTTCTCCTACCCACTCTAGACCCTCAACAATGTGCAAATCAAACAAGTTACCAGTGGATGTACTTTTCACTGCCATCCACACGTGTACTGTACATGTACTGCTTCGCCTGGAACAGCGAGGAACATATGCATGGGTATTATTTGGAAATTATAGCTCTGTTTTAGTACATCAAACCCAGAAGACTGTTTACCAAAATGTCTGACCTTGCCCTCCAGTACAACATCTGCCTATAGATACAAGACTTTTTTTATCACACCAGTCACAGGCAGTCAGAATGGGCCCCATCCTCCACTCTGTCACTGAACACAGGAGCCTCCCAACGCTGTGTGTTGAACCCATTTCTATACTCTGTGTATACACATAACTGTATACCAGCCCAAAACACCAGCATCATCAAATCAGCAAACAACACAATACTGGTTGGACCGATGGATCGTTGGAGATGAGGCTGCTTACAGACAGGAGACTGATGGACTGGCACACAGAAAATAATTTGACACTTAACACCAAAAAAAAAAAAAAAGAAAGAAAGTTCAAATTACAAAAAATGTTCATTGATTTCAGTGATCAGACATTCAATATTATTTTGAATTATTTTGTCTCCATGCATGAACCTGATAACCCAGATTCATAAAAATGAGAATATCGAATCTGAATACAATATTCTGTAAATTTATTATCAGCCAACCAGATATGGATATTAGGATTATGATGGCTTCATACGTATGTCTCCTATCAATGAGAATATTTTCAACAGCTAAGTATAAAATAGATATATGTAAATAAGTCGGACATGTGGATTATAAGATTTATGCATGATGCCACAGAATTTATATAGAGGAGTTGCCAAGAGGACATCTAACGCCAAAACTTCTTAATCCTCCCCTTAGAATCCTATCCAGCTCGTTATTCTGTTCACAGCTCAAGTACTGAAGACAAGTATTAAAGACGAAAAAGCAAAGGTATCAGCCTTTAGTTTTTGGATTTCAAAGACCTTAATACTGCACAAGGTATCAAATTAATGGTCCCTTCAGCTCCACACAGATTATTATGCCTGAATGTCTCTAATGAAGACAAAATTGATGCATCATGTCCCATTGCTACCTTTGGAGTAGACGAATAACACATCCTTGCCATTGCCCAGGACATTAGTCATGCAGCATCACATGGTCAAATCAAAACACTGAAGCACATTTAATTGGCAATGTCCTTTCACCACATGACAGGTTGCAAACAGCTCATTGAAATGCTGAACTGACTTGGCCACTGCTGTTCTTATAATGAGATACAATGGGTTGACACCAATTTGAATCTTGGGTACTTGCAAAAGCTGACAATCTGGGTATAATCATTCCTACAGACATTGGGCCTCATTCACCAACTGTTTTTATGAAAACAATTCTTTTTGAATCTAATTTACACACTTTTCATGAAGATTCTGGCGTTCACCAATGTTTTCTTATTTGAAATTTGTTCTTAGTTAAGAATCTACAAGCACAAAAAAGCACTCATGCACATATAGCTGCCGAAGTAATGTTGCCAAATCACTTATATTTTCCCTTTTTTTAATATATTTTTCTTCAATTTTTTAGATTCATTATATTATGTCAGAGGGAGTTTTTCCCCAAGTTTAACTTATACAGTAGTGTGCAGTGAAGATTATACACCATCACTTTTGTCTTAAACATTCCATATGGTCTGAAGTTCATTCATGCAATATGAAAGTCATAAAAAGAACATTTCCAACACCTTTCAATTTTTTTGAATTGAATTGAATGGAATTGAATTGAATTTTTTACTTGTTTTTATTAGAAGCCTTTTTAGACAAAAGTGGTGGTGTATAATCTTCACTGCCATTCAAGTGAGGATTTTATTCTATTGATAGTCTACTCAGTATCATCAGCACAATAGACTGCACACATTCGCATTTAGGCACCATCTCCTGATCCTAATGTATTTATACAGTAGTGTGCAGTGAAGATTATACACCACCAATTCTGCCTAAAATGGCTCCTTGTAAAAAGAAGTAAAAATTTACTTCTCTATAATTTTTTGGTGAAAATGTATTGAACAAGTATATTGTGTTAAAAGTATGGCTTATAAACAAAAACACTGAGAATAACAATTTTTCAGAAAAATTGAAAGGTGTCGCAATTTTTTTTTTTGCATAGCACAAATGAACTTCAAACCATATGGAATGGTTCAACGAGTGAAGAAATTAAAAAATACAGTGATACAGTGATGATTATACACTTTAAAAAATTAATTAAATAAGAAACTCATGTAATATTGGATCATTTTCATGAGAATAAGTAAACAAACACCAGTGTATTGTAATAACAAAAATAACAGCCTCTTTTTAAAGAAAAAAGTCATTATTTATTGTGGCGACCCTTTAATTTGATTACAGCATTTAACCTTTCAGGCATAGTGTTCACATATTTTTATTTCTTCACTCGCTAAACCATTCCATATGGTTCATTCATGCAATACAAAAGTCAAAAAAAGAAAATTTGCGACACCTTTCAGTTTTTCCGGAAAATTGGTATTTTCAGTGTTTTTGTTTATTAGCCATACTATTACCACAATATACTTGTTGGAATAATATTTTTGGTTTTCATTGCCTTCAACAGCATTGTTCAATACATTTTTTACCAAAAAATTATAGAGAAGTATGAGGAAGCTGAGGAAAGGTCTCACTCGAAAGAATTGTGTGGCAATAAAATGTTTTAATCAGTGGAGTGCTGTCCTGTGTGTATATATTTCAAGTTTATTTTCATTTGAGGATTTAGCACCCAGGGCAGTGGTGGCCTGGTGGTAGGGTGCTGGATGACTGATCCCAAAGTCGGGGGTTCAAGCCCCATTATCACCGGGTTGTCACTGCTGTCCCCCCAGTGCAGCTAACTGGGTTATCAAAGACCAGCTATGGTGTGAGGCATGTAAAAAAAACACTGCTGACTTGAGTAGGCTGCATTGCTGTCAGCGTGTTTCTGCCCTGTGATGGCCTGATGAGCTGTCCAGGGTGTACTCTGCCCTCACCCAGAGTCGGCTGAGATGGGCACCACCCTCCCCGCGACCCTCATTAGGATTAAGAGGTTCAGAAAATTAATGGATGAATGAATGGATGGACATGGAGTTTGCTACAATAACATTGTTCAATACATTTTCAGCCAAAAATTATAGAGATGTAATTTTTTACTTCTTTTTTTAGGATCCTTTTAGACAAAAGTGGTGGTGTATAATCTTCACTGCTCACTACTGTATGTCTGTTTCCCAGGAGGTGCACACAATTCATATATTTTACAGAACACATTTCCGTAGGTATGTGCTTTGAACCAGGAGCTGCTGGAAATAAATGGCTCCTCGGGTAAGCTTTCTTTGAGTGAATTTACCTTCCAAGAATTTAGGCTTCTTTTTAGGCTTTGGCAATGATGATCTGCATCAGGAGATGACCTCCTGGTAAATGACACTATTCACGAGCCCCCAAACTGAACGTCTATTCTATAACCAATTCAATTCAGTTCAGTTTTATTTGTATAGCGCTTTTTACAGTTGACATTGTCACAAAGCAGCTTTACATAGTAAAATTAATTTAGGGAGAAATCTAAGAATTTTTTTACAACCCCCTAAACAACACCCTACACATCCCTAATGAGCAAGCCCGCAGCAACAGTGGCAAGGAAAAACTCCCTCGGTTGACACAAGGAAGAAACCTTGAGAGGAACCAGGCTCAAAAGGGAAACCCATCCTCATTTGGGTGAGATCATAGAATACAAACCATATAAGAAACATTTCATTACAATCCAACATGTAGTCCGGTTGTTTATACCACAACTGTGAGTCCTAAATAATTGCAGCAAGAGAGTTTAGATCACCAGACCAAAAAGTCATCTTCACTCTCTCTGAGTGCAGATATAAGTCCATATGGATTTTTATCAGCAAATGCAAGCATGGATGTTTTTGGATACAGCTGGTGGGAAGCTAAATTACAAACCAGTATATACAGTAAATCACTCTTTTTTCATTTCTTCAGTGGTGTGCCTTTCCTTTGAAATTGTATGAATAGTCTTCACTCTTATCTGTGTAAAGACCGCACCAAAAAGATTACCTTTTACATGAGTTTTTTCTTTTTTTAGATTAATGAGGTGATTTTTTTTATGTATCTTCTCATTCTGTCCATGAAATGTCATGTAAATTTGTTGCCGATGTTGCCTATTGTTTGTCGCAGCGTAAGTGCCGTCGTGGACCTCGATTTTCTTGCAGCTACCTGTAACCGTGGGAGGAGAGGATCGGAGCATGCGGATTTTCTCCAAACTACCTGGTAATTATCTGCAAGAGGACTTTGCATGCACAAAGCTGGTGGAAGGCAGCCCGCAGTAGGATCAACGGTTGGGGTGAATTTAAAACTGCTTTCCTTGAGGCTTTCTTACCATCCGATTACAGTGCAGAGATTGAAGACCAACTGTGGGCCAGTGTTCAAGCCCCCTTACAATGTCTGAGGGACTTCGCCTATGACCACCGAGCCCTCTGTTTGGAGTGGCGTGCAGACATGCCGGAGGAAGAGATTGTGCACCGTATTCTAAATGCTTGTAATCCCAGGCTGGCCAGTGGTCTGCGGGGCATTGTTTCTACTGTAGAGCAATTTGTCAAGGTGGGTTCTCTGGTTGAGAGGGACTGGAGTAACTCCAAAGATTATTGGACCTGTGTCCAGCAGAGTAACCCCACTGACCGCAC
>JAOUQZ010069013.1:0-18815 GCA_028564935.1 Neosilurus hyrtlii
TATCTATCTATCTATCTATCTATCTATCTATCTATCTATCTATCTGTCTGTCTGTCTGTCTGTCTGTCTGTCTGTCCATCAATCAATCAATCATTCAATCAATGAGACTGCCCGCCTGTCTGTTTATCTATCTATCTTTTTATCTACCTGTCTGTCTGCCTGTCTGTCTATCTATCTATCTATCTATCTATCTATCTATCTATCAATCTGTCTGTCTATCTATTTGTCCATCAATCAATCAATCAGTCAATCAGACTGCCCGCCTGTCTGTCTGTCTATCTATCTATCTATCTACCTATCTATCTATCTGTCTGTCTGTCTGTCTGTCCATCAATCAATCAATCATTCAATCAATGAGATAGAGTTCATCCTTTGGGTATGATTTGGAACCTCACGAGCGAATGTAAAGATTTTAGATGTAATAACTTGTGCTGATTGTATGCTGGTTTATTCAGACTTCACAGCTTGACTTTAATGGTGCGGTTTGTAAAAGGTTGCACAAACATCTGTAAGCAATCAGCCGTCCTTATAGTGTATTTTGCAATAACAGTTGGAGCTCTGTAATTCCACTTAGACTCTGCATTTTGTAATAATCAGTAACCCTTTGTACATCATAACTGAAACAGGATCACTTCAACATGCTGACAGAAGTCAGAGAAAGAGCTGAACTCGGCCACTGGAAGGTTTACAGCAGCGTCTGGATGAAAAACAAGGTTGTGGTGCCTCATAGAGTTACAGTTCACTAGAAGAGCTTTAAGCATCGGTCACAAAGCAGATTTATAGAAATCTGTATCCTAAATGAACAGGACCGAGACAGTGGAGTAAAGAAAAAAGAAGACAAGAAAGAGCAGTAGAGAAGAAAAACATCTTGAGGTGATAAGAAGAAGAACTCGTCACAGGAACTGGTATCAACATGGCACTCATGGTACTCTTCACAAACTGCTTTTATATTGGTATACGGCAAGTAATAATTATGCCACAATGAACATAAACGTCTTCAATACTGATTCTCATGATGGTCCTGGACTTTACCAGCAGCCCACTGATTTCTAATCAACCTGTAACTTCTTCAAATATAAAGATTTACGCACTGTGTAAAAGAAGAGCTCCTGATACCGACACATCTTTATTTACAGGTGTCCGAGGCTGGTGTTATAAGAGTAGTGTGGCTCCTGTAACCAACTTGAGTTTCCCGACTACGGTCTGAAGCGAAAGCAGGAACGGATAACACTGAGTTTCCTTTCATTGCCTTTCACCCACTGATTTCCTCGTCTTGTTAGTTTAATTCGAGTTTGTGTTCTGTGTCTCCGTTCATGTTTTTGTGTTGTTTTGCTTGGCAAAAGTTTGTCATGAGGGTTAGGGGCCCTGCTCAAGGGCCCAATACTGGTGGTACTGGGTCTTGAACCCATGACCTTCGGATCAGTAACCTACTGCCCTAACCACTAAGTCACCACTGCCCTTTTTGATTCTGTGTGACTCTATTTTGGGGGGTGGTTCAGTTTCATTAAGAATTAATCTGTTTTTGTTTTTTTTTTACTGCTACCCCTCTTGGTGCACATCAGTGATACATAAAAGAGTATCAGCATCAACTCTGCGACGTGGCAGATCCATTGGACACTCCACTGTGGCACAGACACAGGACAACCATGGACACAACCATGCCATTTTGGTTGCCTATGGGGCTCTGCTCATGAGCTCCGCTATAAAAGTCAGCGGTCACTGGTAGCATACAGGAGAAGATTTCTGTTCAAAAAATCAGAAGCTGAAATCCCAGTGCTGCTGCTTCCAGGCCTTTGAGTAATGGTACGTCTAGGGTTTTAAGTTGGGATTATTCACTGAAGCAAGGCTTTGACTGCTCTATCATACATGCACATGCTGTCCAAGATGGAAGGCTATATGATTAAATCCCAGGACGGCCACAGAGCCATATGATGATCCTGCAACTGGCTTAAATAACGAACAATTAAATTAAAAGTGCAAACTACAAAACGAGAATTTAACAAAACAATAAACTGTAAAAAGTAACATAAAAAACACTTTCTTTCTTTCTTTTTATCTATCTATCTATCTATCTATCCATCTATATTTTTATTTATTTATTTATTTATTTACTTATTTACTTATTTACGTAGTTATGTATTTATTTATTTATTTATGGGCCGGTTTTGTATTTATTTAGTTATTTATTTATTTATTTACTTATTTACTCATTTATTTATTTATTTATTTATTTATTTATTTATTTATATTTATTTATATATAAATTGTTTATTTATTTTGTGTTTAGGTCACATGATATGATATTAACAGTCATGTAAAACACATGGCACATTTTACCCGTGAAGAATAAACCCAACATTAATCACATAACAGCTCTCAATGAAAACTGACAATTCAAAAATGTTACAATATCGATGCCTCTTACTTGTCAGAGTTACACAGAAAGATGGAGCCACTCGGGTTACAGAAGCAAAAGGAGGTGGGTTACACTCGCAACAGATCACTAGTCTATAGCAGGACTAACACAAACACAAACACCCATTCACACACTTTACACCAAGATGTCAACTCTGAGTGAAGGCTGGGTATACCCTGAACTGGGCCAACACACACACACACACACACACACACACACACACACACACACACACACACACACACACACACACACATACACACACAAAACCATTCACACTCACATTCACACCTACGGACAATTTAGAGCAGCCAGTTAGCCTAATGTGCATGTCTTTGGACTGTGGGAGGAAACTGAGTACCCAGAGAAAACACATACCATTGGTGAGAACATGCAAACTCCGCACAGAAATGCCCTCGCTGAACCCGGGACTCAAACCCAGGACCTTCTTTCTCTGAGGCCGACATGCTCACCTCTATGCCGCCATGTCATCCACAAAAAATTCTAATAAATAATACATTTTAAAAGTCGACTACTTTGTGTTTACATCACCAGAGAAGCAATAAAGATATTTTCATGTCCACAATAAATTTTGTTTATTTTGTGCCTTTACCATGTAAAAAAAATAACAGCACATTCAGTGTCGCTGTGCACTTTTTCCTGCTTACAAATAAGATAAAAACAGAAAAAAACGTAATGCGGGGTATTTGTTTTTAAGATAAACAGAACAAATCAGAATCAGCTCTAATCCTGACAGACGGCTGCAAGCAGCGGCTACGACCCTGCCGTCCTGCTGTCCCTGGAATGTGACCTCCATCAAAACACACACGATGCATTGAGAAGGAGATGGATGGATGATGGGATAGAGAGATTAAGATCAAAGTGAAAGCAACACTCCAAAGAGGGAAGACAGGGGGCACTTTGCTCCGGGTGGAATTAACGGGTGTTTTCCCCATGGGCAATGAAAAAGAGAGTCCAAGCTAATGACGGATCAATGGGGCTGGGGGATATTAATGACAGTGACACATATTCAAACACACACACACACACACACGCACACACACATACACACACATATATAATATTTATTTATTTATTTATTTATTTATTTTTGCGGATATAAAACCAATTTATTTAATTATTCATTCATCCATTCCTTTGCCAGACCACTTAATCCTGTTAGGTTCGCAAAAACGCTGGAGCCTATCTCAGCCTGCCCTGGGCAAAGATGGGGTACACCATGAATAGCTCACCAATCCATCGCAGGACCAACAAACACAACTATTTACATTCCCCCTCACACCTAGAGGCAATTTTGAACAGCCAATTGTGTATGACTTTGGACTGTGGAAGGAAACCCACACAAGAATGGGGAGAACAAACTCTACTCAAAAACGTCCTCACTGAGCCCAGGACTCTGACCCAGAATCTTCCTGCTGTGAGGCAGCTGTGCTAACTGCTACGCTGCTCTAACATCAACATGGGTTACTGGCCGATTCTATATCCTTCAAGGTTAAATTATGCATATAGTTGAAAAGAAAAGAAGACTTCCTTTAAAAACAAGAAGACTTGGAGTGAGCAAACCCGACCAAGCTCAGCAATCCCCCGAATTAACCTAAATGTCATAAATCATCCTATCACACAATATTAAAGAATTCTTTTAAAAATTCCTGGATGTAGGATATGATCAGGATCATCTCCAAAATCTAATGAAGGTTTTCTCTTCCAAAGCCCCGCCTCTAGCCTCTGAAATGTCACGACAATCTGCATATTACTTATAGCAAATACCAACTCACATAGCACCCCCTGCTGGTCATGCTGTAATACCACCATTCCAAAAAATCAGCTATTCAGTCTAAGTATTGAAGAATTCTTTAAAAAAAATCACAGAATTTGATTCAGATCATCCCCGAAATCCATTGAAAATACATCACTCTGACAAAATCTATCCTTCATCCTCTGTGAAAAACAAAAAATAAATGAACAATTACAGCAGTGTGTAGTGAAGATTGTACTCCACTTTTGTCTAAAAGGGCTCCTAATAAAAAGAAGTAAAAATTGCTTCTCTATAATATTTGGGTGAAAATGTATTGAACAATGCTATTGTAAGAACCGAAAAAAAATAATAATAATAATAATTCTGACAAGTATATAGAGGTAAAAGTGTGGCTAATATGCAAAAACACTGAAAATAATTTTTTTTTACTTTTGCATAACATGAGCGAACTTTAATCCATATGGAATAGTTTAGCAAATGAAAAAATAAAAAAGTACGTGAACACTCAGCCTGAAAGGTTAAATGCTGTAATCATTCTAAAGGGTGGCCACAACAAATATTGACTTTTTCCTCAAAAAAGAAAGTTATTTTTGTTATTAGAATATATTGTTGTTTGTTTACTTATTCTCATCAATATGATCCAATATTACATGAAATGAATACTTGAATAGTACTTGGTTTCTGATTTATGTTGATTTTGTTAAGTGTATAATCATCAATGCATCAGTGTATTTTTTTATTTCCTCACTTGATAAATCATTCCATATGGTCTGAATTTCTTTCATGCTATGCAAAAGTCAAAAAAAGAAAATTTGCGACACTGTATTTTTAGTGTTTTTGTTTATTAGCCATACTTTTACCTCTATATACTTGTCAGAATTATTTTGTTTGGTTCTCGTTGCCTACAATAACATTGGTCAATACATTTTCAGCAAAAAAATATAGAGAAGCAATTTTTTACATCATTTTACAAAAGTGGTGGTGTATAATCTTCACTGCACACTGCTGTAGATCTGATATTATTCACTACCATTATGTACAGTAAATTGCATAAGTATTCGCCCCACTTGAACTGTTTTGGTGTAATGTGGTAGAAATATCTAAACCACTAAAGTAGGAATATCGATATTTGCTCTCTTGGTAAAGGCAAAACATCTGGAGAGAATTAAAACAGTAGAAAAGTGGATGTAAAAAGCTTCAGTCTTGTTGGAATTAACACTGTGAATTTTAGCTTTCAGGACAGAGCCAAAGGGAAATGTCAAGAGACAAGTGTCTCTGGCTTTTGGCGTTTTGTGAATTTGGACACGGGGACAAATCACCTTGAACCAACTCAGTGATTGATCTAGCAGTGACAGTGAAACAGGAATCTTTTTGTGTGTGTGTGTGTGTGGAAATAATAACCCTTTTAAAGCTTCGCTTCAAGAATTCAGGCTCTTTCAGTGAATTCTTTCTTCTCTCTCACTGCTCATTCGCAGTCCCGGTCGACCTCAGATTAATTAACGCATGTGGAATGTTCCGGCCCCGATGATTTATCTAGCCTAATTTTAGTTATCTGTGATTCCCACCTATCAAATATGCTTTATAATATATATCATGTGACCACTGCCAACCAGGTAGGGGTGAAGGCAAGCCCGTGCTTCCTCAGATTCCGGTCATCTGCTGCATTGTTTTCAAGCTGCTACTGATACTGCTTATAATAATGTATATTCAGGGGAGGCGTAACACACTTTGGTGAAAAGCGATATCCACCTCTTTGTACACATCGCTCCCTGGATGATAGTGGCACACCTTGCCGTTGCTCCACTCAGGAGTTGAGTGGCTCAGTGGTCTACCTGTGTAATATTACCCATTCCTCCATATTCTCCATTCTGTGCAGAATTCCTGAATATTCACAGGGACAGGACTGAGGCAGACATATGGTCGATTAGCTGTGATATAATTAACTGCTGGAAACGACTTCTAAAGCGGCTGCAGCAATTTGGTGAATTGAGCCGCCAGTGTGCAACATGACAACACACAACTTCCTGTCGACTTCCGACATCTGTGATACTGTGATGTGTAACAGATCTGGAGGAGGTGCCTCCATGTGAATTTTTTTTATTGTCCCCAACATAAATTGCAATGTTGTTCATTTCAAGCCCATTCATGAAATTGCAGAAATAATGAAACGCGAAATAAATTGAAGGGGTTATATTTCTAAATATGACTTCTTGAATATATTATTCCCAGGTGATGTGAGTGGCTATAATTACAGAGGGTGGTTAAGAGAATATGAGACTTCCACCTCAAATCCTCCATTTCGCTCCACACTTTTCTTTTTTACCTGTAAACGTCTGTCAGTATCAGTTCCAGAGCCCTCATCACCCTGTGACATAAGACACCCTGTAAAAACCCACATTAAAGTCAGAGGGTGCGACCACTCGCAGCTTCTCTGTGCTTCACATTTCCTGTGTGGAGCCCTTTACAGCAGAGGCTCCTGGTTTTGCACAACCTCCCCCTGCCAGGGGCAACTTCATTTCATCTGGGTCAAACATCATGCATTACTCTGGGGGAGTTTTCCACAGGAAGCACACCGTCGTACACATCTGATAGATGATGATGAGAGAGAGAGAGAGAGAGAGAGAGAGAGAGAGAGAGAGAGAGAGAGATTGTAACACCCCTTTTGGCGTATATCATAGCCTGCGAATGCTCTTTGCAGAATGTTTCTGGTTCTGAGATATTCTTGGATGAGCAGCATGTTTAAGATTAAAGATAAGCTCATTCCAAAATCTTCGGTTTCATTCCTTAGGCAGTCCATGGTTGATTTTGAGGAATGTTTTAGATCGTCATCCTATTGTCAAAGCCAGGCTCATTTCAAGTTCAGGTTTTTGACAGACTTTGATACATTTGCTTTCATAATCTGATGATATTTACTAGAATCCATACTTCCATCTATGCATGCAGCGTTTTTCTGTGACACTGATTGCCACACAACCACAATACACAATGCATCCACACATGCTTAACAGTTTCCGCAAATCACTTTTTTTTAACTTTTATTGATTGTGAACAAAATAGTTTATCTATTATTTAATTAATTGCATCATTTGTTTGCTTAATAAGGTAATGGTGGTTTGGTGGTCAAGGTGCTGGCTTACTGAGCCAAAGAACCACTGCTGTCATTTGTAAAGAATAGGCCATTGGATTACCATCAGCGTTCTTCCAGGGTATACCCCGCCCTCGGTCAGAGTCGGCTGAGATAGGCACCAGGCTAAGACCCTAATTAAGATTATACATAAAATCATAATAATATTTAGAGAATCTGAAGAAATCTCATGCCGGAGGTGCAAGGCCGAAAATCATCATTGGATGCCAGTTATCTTTGAGTCATCAGGGTTAAAAACAGGAAGGATTCTGTCATGGAAATCATTGCATGGGCTCAGGAACACTTCCAGAAATTGTTGACTGTACACTTAGTATTAATTTCTCGCTTTTTAGAGATGTGCTGCTTTCATCAAATTCAAAATGCAATTCGATTTTTTTATTTTATTTAGTAAAACAAACTTTTTGGAATTGGGGTTGCACTTCAAATGTTGACCTAAAAATTATAAAAGTGATAAAGTAAGGTTTTTTTTGTTTTTTTTTTCTCTCTGAAGACTCTTCCATGCAGACCACGTCTGTGTAAGTCTCTGTGTAGTAAATTGGTGCACCAACAATGTGGTGTTTGCTAAGCCTTCCTACAGGTCCTGAGTCCTGTATGGCTGATTTTCTTAAATTTTTCACCCAGTACAGCAGCAGTTCTCCCTGAAATGCTGTTTGCTCTTTTATCTGATGCCTTGACTTTCATGGTTTCCTCTTCACTGCCATTTCTTAATGACTTTTCAGACAGTGGAAATTAAAAGTTGGAACCACTCCGATATCTTTTTACGGCCTTCCCCTGCACTGTAGGCAACAATTAGCTTTATTTTTAGATCCAGAGAGAGAGGGAGTTGTACTGTATGGTGATACAATGTTTGTGAGTCAGAATGCATTACACCCTAGAATTGACGATTCATGACCTTCAAAAAACATCTGATTATTTTACAGATAAAAGGGTGTCCAAGCTATTGCACATGCTACCATTTCACTTTTATGTTTCAACTCTTTTATTCATCCATTCATTTTCTAAGCCGCTTAATCCTGGCGACCATCTTAGCCGTTTGCTAAGACAGTTTTACAGTTTGCCAGGCCATTGCAGGGCTGTTTCAGCAATTATATTTATCAAATATAAAATTACAGTGCATTAATGTGTACAAAAAAGTCTATTTATTAAAATAGGTTGCTATAGACCAGTGATCACCAAGGCTGTTCCTGGAGTTTCCTTCCTATAAGGTTTTATCCCTGACCAAATTTTTTTTTAGATGATTAAGGATGTCTTAAGTCAATAATTAAATAGTCAGGTAGGCATGATTAGGGTTAGAGCCAATGGCCCTGTCCATTAAAATTGGCTTTGAATCCATAGTGGGCATAGGGGCATAGTGGTTAGCACGTTAGACTTACAGTCAGAAGGTCCTGGGCTTGATTCCCAGGTTCAGGCATTTCAGTGTGTACTTTGCATGGTCTTGTGTGGGTTTCATCCAAGTACTCCAGTTTCCTCCCACAGTCCAAAGACATGAACGTTAGACTAAGAGGTTGTTCCAAATTGATCTTAGTTGTGAGTGTAAATGGTTGAGTGCGTTGGCCCTGTGATGGTCTGGCGAGCTGTTCAGGGTGTCTTTGCCCAGTGTTGGCTGAGATAGGTACCAGCCTCCCTGAGACCCTAGTAGGATTAAGCAACCTGGCAAATGAGTAAGTGAGAGAGTGATGAATTATATACACACATGGACAATTCGCGGTTTTGCCACAACAGACTAAAACGTAGATCATTGTGATCTTAGGATCCAACAAATTTCTTTTGCGAATGAAACTGGCTACAGAATGTCAGTTAGTTTTCCTTCACGCTCCCTCACACAGCACAAACAAACACATTACAGGCTGAAAAAATACAGCCTGTCATTTCTACTTGGATTAAACATCATTCGTTCGACCCAAATTTTCTGTTTGTATACACATCAATCATCTTTAGTAAATGCTTCTTGGATGAGCATTAAATTGTAAATCAGGAGGTTATGGTACAGAAACGGTGCTGTCCAAGTCTTCGCTGTAATAAATGATGCTGTAAAATAGCTGGCTCTGGATTCAGGGCATAAGAGGATTATTCTCGTATTACAACTCTACATCCCAGAGTGGAGAAAGAATTACAGGTAATGGATGGATGTATAATAAATGAAAGAATATGTGAAATTCAGCTATAATATCTTTATCAGTTTGTACTACCAGGAGCTACGGTACACACAAACCCAGTGTACCCCTGAGATGCTATCATGTAAGCATGGTAATAAATAACCTATCCAGCTACAAGAGATGAAACCTGTTTAAATGTTTCGTTTAATTAGTGGGGAAAGCGCAAAACAATCACCAGGGCAGTTATTAATAAAACACCTCAACAATCTACAGCAACAGTTCATTCATTTATTCCTTTTCTCTCCCACTTCTCCGTTCCAGATAAACTGAAGCCGGTCCCAGCTGACCCTGGACCTGGACCGGTCACCAATCTATCATGCTGCTATCACACTGATTCAGACAACCATTCACACTCACATTCACACATACGGACATACATACTTTAGAGTGGTCAGTTGACCTGTTGCGCATGTCGTTGGACTGTGGGAGGAACCCGGATCATCCAGAAGGAACCCAAGCAACGACAGAGACAACTCCAGAACCGATAGCGGCAGCTGTATAATGTTAACATTAACTAGTGTGTTGGGTGAATAGAAAGAGATCAACGTTGTCAGGTCATTCAGTTATGAATCAGAGTAATGCCTGACAACACATATTTTTAAATATGGCTTCATGTGTGATAATTCCCAAGGGTTCACTATTAGGTCGCAGTGTTTAGTTCAATTTGGTTAGTATGGGGAAATGGTGCTGATGATAAAATGAATTTAAAAGATCTTGCTTACGCTGATATATCTCACACACACAGGCTCTAGTGAATAGGAGAACTTGCAAAGCCCGAGGAAGACACAGTATTCTAGTAAAGTCCAGAAGCTGTGGAACAGAGATAATACTTGACAGTGCATGTGCCACAGGAAGAGGGAATCTGGGATGCCATGTTGGAAGTGTGATTGGAGCAGGTTGTTATAATTGTGAGCAGGACTATCCATAGATATCCCATGTGCTTCAAAGTATATAGATGTAAGCAGATTTTATTTATTTATTTAATGTATGTATATATAAATCAGCCCTGTGATGGCCTGGCGAGCTGTCCAGGGTGTACTCTGCCCTCGCCCGGAGTCGGCTGAGATGGGCGCCAGCCACCCCGCGACCCTAATTAGGATTAAGCGGTTCAGAAAATCACATGACATATATATATCAGATAGCAATTGTGATTTTCCACAAATAGGATCTTTCCATGTATTAATTACCACCAGAGTTAAGACGTGTCAGTCTGTCGGTGTGACTGTGCTCATAATAATTCGAAAAACGAACGGATAGATTTTAGTAAAATTTTCACCACATGTCGGTCTTGGACCAACGAAGAACTGATTAAATTTTGGGTGTGATCTGGAACCGGATCCAGGAGAGTTTTGGAGGTTTTTTTTTTTTTAACGTGGTATGGTTGGATATTTATAATAGCT
The DNA here is from genome assembly GCA_028564935.1 of Neosilurus hyrtlii. Classification (NCBI taxonomy): domain Eukaryota; kingdom Metazoa; phylum Chordata; class Actinopteri; order Siluriformes; family Plotosidae; genus Neosilurus; species Neosilurus hyrtlii. The sequence continues at coordinate 10,895 of JAOUQZ010069013.1, forward strand.
AATAAAATGTCTCCCCAAAGTGGCTGTTGGATGTAAAGTCTTTATTGAAAATGTACTGATTGCACTTCTTGGTGGAGGTCTGCGCTCTCTGAGTGCATTTCTAGATTCAACGTGTGAATTAGGTCCAAATAGCTTGTGAATCTGTTTTTTCCCCTTTTAGCTCATATTATGAGAAATTTAGATGCATCTTGTATACATGTTAGTAATATAGCAGCCTTTTCTCTTTTACCAAAATTCTCTATATCGCACCTTTATACCACTTCCAAGATGGAAGTGGCTTGGTGCCACTGATTTCCAAGGCATGCTCATGCCCTATGTAGTATATATTATATGACGTATATAACCTCAAAGATACTCAACCAAGAGGAAAACTGAGGTGAGGTGCATCAAAAACTAACATTTCAAAGTACAATATGAAACTTTGATACGTTTGATAGGTTACAGTATATATATATATATATATATATATATATATATATATATATATATTTATACACACACACACACACACACACACACTGTATTGAACTACAGAAAGACAGATGGTCTAAATAGACTCATCATCTCCATTTTCATTCAGATCTGGGTTTATTTACTCCTTCTGTTAGATTTCTGAAAGATATTGTGAGGTAGAAACACTGCCGGAGTTCAAACATCACTCTGTCAAGCTGCTGAGTTTCACGCAACTCTAATTGAAACAAGATTCAAGAGTCTATAGACTAACTGTAAAAGGCTGCACTGTAAACCTTGGGATTACTTACAACAACTGGGGAAATTTGTTGCCTCAAATGATTTAAACTTTAAAACAATTTTTCCAAGTTGCTTCAACTTAAATATTTTTATTGAAAACATTAAAAGATGTGATATGCGCAAGTGAATTCAAGATTTTTTTCAAGATTCAAGAGTTCCACTGATGTTTAAAGTAATAACAGCTTGCATACATAATTTATGTTTGTGCCTATTAAACCACGCTATGCCTAATAAAACCTTCATAGTAAAATAAATAAATAAATAAATAAAGAGGTAATTAAGAATCCTCATACAGGGGGCGCCACTGAACTGCAAAAATTGGGACGTGAAGTGTGAAAGTGTTGTTCATTAAATCCAACCAGATAGACATGTATATGGGCAGACACCTGTCTAGTGCATGTAAATGTAATGTAGTATTATATGCAGAAAGGATCTAGCTTGATTCTATGTAGAAGTTCACTTGTTTATCTTTGATTTGTTAGTTTAATATTTGTTTACCGTTATCTTGCCTTTTTTGGAACTGATGCGTGTGCTCACTCAAATTCTCGCTCTGTCACACTCTTGCAAAAGTGAAACAGAATCCAAATTGTGGTCTTTTTTAAACAGGTTAATGCAAACTACTGAATGCATTTCAGCATATTTGGAATTTTGCAGTTTTGAAAATGTAAGTAAAAACCACTCGATGATGAAAATTTACATATATATTTTCAGTGTAACGGGAGAGCTTGGAATTTCATTTTGCTTTAAAGATACAATATTATGGATGACAGTGTCCTGCTTGTCAAAGAGTAAAAGTGAAAGCAATGAAAAACAACTATTAGTAGAAATAAAAGTGGTGGTCAGCAAACTTCATGCATCCTTTCCTAAAGTGCCACAGTGGTCAGTTCACACAGAGTTGCATATGCTGTACTAACTAATTGAGACACACCAGATGAAAGTAATTTTCAAGTTTCATTACAGTGGGCCAATGCTAAACTGGACACAAAGATGCTCAAATCTGATTGGCTGATAGCAGCCATGTATTTGAAATAAGCAATTTAGTGTTAGAACATTATGCACGGATAAGGAGAACTTTGCAGTCCACCAAATTTCAGCTCAATTAAACATTTCGTTTCTAAGAAACAATCATTTTAATGTAATCCTTCTATCTATGGATGATTGCATCACTAACTTTGGACATTTTTTAAGATGCTTGTCCTGAAACAAATAGCAAATTTCATGTGAAACCAAGCGGTGATGAAAAGAAGAAGAAGAAGAAGAAGAAGAACCACCATATCACAAACAAGTGGTTTCCTATCATCAATGGGCTTTTCCCCACCACATACCCACTTAATTCATTGGGGTCAATTAGATTAAGCGAAGTACAATCCATGGTAGAGGTAACCCTGAGAGTAAACAGATGCCTCCCTTAGCCAGACTCCTACATCTCTGATAAATACTCACTAATGTAGCACTTGGACTGGAGTAGAGATCAAGGTTTGATGACATGAAAGAAATAAATGAGGTTGCGGCTTTGAGGCGTCTGTTTTTGCTCTAGATTCCGAAATGGGATTTGTCACAGAAGGCATCTGGAGCTTGAAACGTCAAGAGTCTTTTTAAGTCGACCTCAGTGTAGTCATATATACTTAAGATCAGGATATACTGTAAGTTCTTCTTGACTGTAATCTTGGATAACAAGGAATCATATTTTGACAACACTGAACTTCACACAAGGATTACATGACACCAAGATAAGCCACACCAGCCTTTAATGACAACTGACATAAAACTACATAACCCTTTATAAAAGGCTAACATAAATCAGCCATGGAGATGTAGTTACACAACCTCATGTCATCAAAACATGCTGCCCACTATACCGTTGTGATGATGATAAAGTAAAACAAAGAACAAGAAAATCCTGGTCCAACCAAAAGGTGTCGAGTCAACGAGCCCTAAAATGGTCATCCCAACATTGTCTCTTAGGTGTTTGATTGATGAAGAGCTTTGACTGGCCATACAGCTGGTTGTAATCACTTACATGTTGCAAGTTGTACACAACAGCAGCGTTTTACATTTATATAAAATTGACCGAGTCGTGGGGAGGCTGGAGCCTATCTCAGCCGACTCTGAACGAAGGCGCTATTCACCCTAAACAGCTTGCCAACACACATACAACTATTTACACTCATTGAATGGAGTGCCTGGAGGAAACCTACACAAGCATTAGGAGAACATGCAAACCCCACACAGAAATGTCCTTGTCGAGCCTGGGATTCGAACCCTGGACCTTCTTCCTGCGAGACCATCTAGTACTCGACATGACTCGTGTACTAATACCTAATCTTCAAGCCCTCTTTTTAGTTTTTTTCTTTTTAATTAATGAGCAATCCAACTATAAAGAAATCAATAAGTTCTACAACACTGGTTCCCAATACAGTACAACATGCTGTTATAGAATTTTTAGCAATATCTATTAGTCTGCTAACAACTCCCAGCATCTGCAATGCATCTTTATATTCTATTGTATGATTTTGAATTATACTTTCATTTAATTGTGAATTGTATTTTTTTAGCGAATTGTGTGTGAGGTAAAATGATTAAGATCAGGTCTTACCTGAGACATGTGCTGCTCTCTCCTCCTGCTTTGGTACATGGGTACTCCACTGTGACAATCTTGTTATCAGGACACTTGTCTCTGTAATACATACACATCATCACGATATAGTTATGACCTCTATTAATACAGGCAATATGTAAAGAACAATCCGTGAGTGCTTGTGCTGTTATAGAAAAATAGCCAACAAGTGCACTCGGAGAGCACAAACCTCTGCCAAGTCCAGCAGTCCCCCATATGAAGCTAATGATCAAAAACTGGCGTATCACACAATGTTAAAGAATCCTTTAAAAATCAGATCAACAAAAGACTAAACAAACTCTTGGACTCAAACGGATTCTCATGCTGAGTCTTCAGTCGACTTTTCACATGCTGCATCAACCTCATGCAAGAATATAAGCAAAAAGGTCCTGCGTTCGAGCCCCATGACCGGCAATGGGATTTGTGTGTGAGAGTTTGGGTTTCTTCTGGGTACTCCTGTTTCCTCCGACTGTCCAAAGACGTGCGTATTAGGCTAACTGAATATTCCTGATTGCCCCTAGGCGTGTTTTTTTGCTTTTTTATTCTGCTATACTGTATTAATCCCGCAAGGCAACTCAAATTGTGTGTCTGTTGGCCCCGCGATGGGATAGTGAGCTAAAGAGGTTTTCAGGGTGTACCCTGCCTTTGTCCAGAGTCAGCTGGGAAGGGCTTCAGCCTCTCTGTGACCCTAACAAAGGATAAGACGGTTCTGAAAATGAAATGAAATATAATTAACCCTAAACCCTAAACCTTAACCCTAACCCATCTAGAGAAAGTGGAAAGAATAGAGAAAGAGTGGGTGAGGGAGGCAAAGAAATAGAGAGGCAGAGAGAGAGAGAAAGAGAGAGAGAGAGAGAGAGAGAGAGAGAGAGAGAGAGAGAGAGACATAAAGACAGAAAGACATAGATAAAGAGAGAGAGGGAGATGTAAAGAGAAACAGAGAGAGAGATATAGAATGAGGAAGAGAGAGAGAGAAAACAGACACAGAGAGAAAGACAGAGATACAGATAAAGAGAGACAGGGAAAGACAGAGAGACAGAGGTAAAGAAAGAGAAAGAGAGAGAGAGAGGAAGAGAGAAACAGAGATAGAGAGAGAGACAGAGAGAGAGAGATAAAGACAAAGAGAGAGAGATAAAGAGATAAAGACAGAGACATAGTTAAAGAGAGACAGGGAAAGACAGAGAGAGAGAGAGAGAGAGAGAGAGAGAGACAGAGACATAGATAAAGAGAGACAGGGAAAGACAGAGAGAGAGAGAAAAAGAGAGAGAGAGAGAGATAAAGACAGAGAGAGACATAGATAAAGAGAGACAGGGAAAGACAGAGAGAGAGAGAGAGAGACAGACAGACAGACAGACAGAGAGAAAAAGAGAGAGAGACAGACGGAGAGAAATAGAGAGAGAGAGAGAGAGAGAGAGAGAGACGGACACAGAGAGAAAGACAGAGAGATAGATAAAGAGAAACAGGAAAAGACAGAGAGACAGAGGTAAAGAGAGAGAAAGAGAGAGAGAGAAAGACAGAGAGGAAGAGAGAAACAGAGATATAGAGAGAAATAAAGACAGAGAGATACACAGATAGAGAGAGAGAGAAAGAGATAAAGAGATGAAGACAGAGGCATAGATAAAGAGAGGGAAAGACACAGAAAGAGAGAGAGAGAGAGAGATAGAGAGAGAGACAGACGGAGAGAAATAGAGATGAGAGACAGAGAGAGACAGACACAGAGAGAAAGACAGAGAGCCAGATGAATAGAGACAGGGAAAGACAGAAAGACAGAGGTAAAGAGAGAGAAAGAGAGAGAGATAAAGACAGAGAGAGAGAGACAGACAGACAGATAAAGAGAGACAGGGAAAGACAGAGAGAGATAGAGACAGACAAAGAGAAATAGAGAGACAGAGACAGAGACAGAAAGAGACAGAGAGAGGTCAGATAAATCCCACACTCTAAGCTTGGATCACTTTGCTTTTGGGCTGCAGAGATTAGGGGCTGTTGATAGACTGAAAAGGTTCGAGCTGCCAGGACGCAACTTCAAAGCTAACACCAGCGATGCAGGGGAGGATTCAAGGTTAAAGAGCACAGCCAAACAATCTGCCATGTTGAGAAAGTTTTCAGTTTCTTTTTAGAAAGAGAAGCCTATTATTCATCCCACACTCATCTGTTGGATCGTATCAGTTCTCTGATTCATCCAAACATTCAGAAAGTCTCATCTGGAGCATCTGAGATTGTTCAGGATGATCACAGCACAAAATAAAACATTTAGAGATTAATCAGAGGGCTGATTTCAATACCTCGGTCCTCTGCGATATGTAGAGATATCAGCATTACAAAGACGAAAAAAATACTGTAATAATGATGAATGAACAGTACGTTTTAAAGACTTATTCCACAACACTATAACTATCCTACTGCATCACATTACCCTAATGTTGATTCTTTTCAGTAACAACACATGCAGATGCATTTTATTCCTCTTAAATCATAGCAATTATCAAAAGCTATTTTTATCATTAATTAAAGAATAACCATGTTACACTTTTCATCCTTTCTCCAGTTACAAACTGCTGGCACCGGAGACTTCTCCCATAAACACTAAATAAACATCTCCTTCACTATATCAAGCACACATATTTTTTTGATCAGTTTATGCGGTCTATCCATCATCCAAGTCCCTGTGTTAGTTGTTACTGTAGAAACAGAACTGTGGTATAAATAACTTCAGCATTTTTAAAGCATCTTAAGACACTACATTGCACCTTTAATGATACAAACATTCATCACCTGAGCATGGCACCTTTAATATTGTTTATTTTTGCTTGCTTTATTATAAAAAATATAAATAATGTGCTTTAAATATCATTTATGGTAAATAAGTGCATTGCACATAAATTTTTATTACCACAAATAATATTAAAGGTATCTAAAATATTGGGCACTTAATTATTACTTTCACAGTAAGCATCCATCTATCCATCCATCCATTTACCGAATTCCTTAATTGTACTATTGTCGGCGGGAGGATGGAGCCTATCTCAGCCAACTCTGGCCAAAATCGCACAGACCTCTTCACATCCGGGGCAACTTGAAACAGCCAGTTAGCCTAATGTGCATGTTTTTGGACTGTGGAAGAACACTGGAATACCCGGAGAAAACCCTACGCAAACACGAGCTGAACATGCAAACCCTACACAATAATGTCCTCACCGAGCCCACGACTCGCACCCAGGACTGTCTCGGGGTGAGAAGGATGTGCTAACCATTATGCCACTGTGCCGCCCTTTACAGAAAATAATATTGCATATTTTGCATATAGTAATGAGATTAATTAAACAAACTTAAGATCCCAGGTTCCTTATAATCTTAAAAAGTGCATTGTTAATCGGTTTATAGGTTGAAGCTCTGTAATGTCAGTGGTTATTCGTCCAAAACCTCAGACCTTTTCCCATGCTACCATGCTGCTGCTCTGGATAAAGCACTGATGAGGATTAGAGCAAAGACAGAAAAGGTGCTTGAAACTGATTGAACTGTCTTATACACACACATTAATCCTGAGGATTTAGAAATATTAGTAAAGGGTTCATAGCTTCCTAAAAGGTGTCTGCCTGAGATCTTAAAGGGAAATGCTTCAAAATGCTCCTCAATGGTTCTTTAAATGTTTATTGGATAATTACAACATAGATATTGTTGCAACAGGGATAGACATTACAACAAAGCCAGAACGGTTCCAACAAACAGACAAACAAAGAAGATTTATGATAGATTTAATTTCCTATCTACAATATTTAAAAGCTTCAGGGTTCACAAATCAGTCCTGAGTTTGAGTTGTTGCCTGAATGTCGTCCCCCTTGTATCTCTGTGGGTTTTCTGTAGGTCCCCCCATTGTAATCCCAATTCCAAAACCGTGTCAGTTAGTGGAATAGCTCCAATAACTTGGCCCTAGGTGTGAATAAGTAGAGTCTGTGTGTGCGTGTGTGTGTGTGTGTGTGTGTGTGTGTGTGTGTGTGTGTGTTGCCCTGAAATGAACTAGCATCCTATCCAGACTGTATTCACATCTCACACCCAGTGCTCCTTGGACAGGCTCTGGATTCTCCACAACCGATTCCTCATGATGTACCCAGCATTGAGCTGTGTTCTTACACATCTTACACTGTGTTCTTAACGAGAAAACTCTTCTCAACCAACTCACATGAAATAATCTGTACTGATGCCAGAAATTAAACATTTTAATTTTATGAAGAAACTTTATCCATTTTTAAACAATGTACAGTTAAAGGTGATCATTCATTTTAATAAAAAGAGCAAAAATGACCTAAAGATTCATTGACCAAGGCATCTTTAATCAAAAAGCATTCAAAACAAGTTATTCTATTACATTTATTTAAAGAAGGATGACATGTAGCTCTGTACATTGTTTATTATTAGCTAGGCATAATTAAATCCTTTTTACCATTCAGGAAGGTTTAATGAGTGTATCATCCAGAATGAGCAGACAGACAGACAGACAGACAGACAGACAGACAGACAGACAGACAGACAGACAGACAGATAGATAGATAGATAGAT
>JAOUQZ010069143.1:0-18795 GCA_028564935.1 Neosilurus hyrtlii
TGTGTGTGTGTGTGTGTGTGTGTGTGTGTGTGTGTGTGTGTGTGTGTGTGTGTGTGTGTGTGTGTGTCTGTCTGTGTTGCACTCAGATGAACCGATCTCATATCATGGGCAAGCATGCTGTTTTTGTTTTGCCAAGTGGTCATTGAACGATCTCCCAGCACGTACTGGGGGAGTAAGTGCAGCTCATTATAGAAGTATTAACAGAGGTACCTCCCAATGCTAGCGAGTTTAGTGTGTGAAAGGGAAAGAGCGAGGGACAGAGGTGAGTAACACATCATCGACCTAAAGATCATTAAAATCAAACACTGAGAACAGGAAGAAACCCTATCAACTCCAGAATACCGCTGTGTGCCATCAGACACTTCTTAAGGATAAAATGAAGAGGAGTGTTTTGTTTGTTTCTTTTGTTGTTGTGATTGAGTGTAGGTGTAAGGGATGATTATATGAGCTGGGATGCAAGTGTGTAAACTCGTGGTGCTAAAAGCGTGGTATTTATTAGTGTCAAAACACAGGCAGGAAACACTACACACGGATAATTCATTATTAGCATACAAACATTCATTCATTCATTTTCTAAGCTGCTTAATTCTATTTAGGGTCGCGAGGAGGCTGGCGCCTATCTCATCAGACATTGGTTGAGAGTGCGGTACACCCTGAACAACCCGTCAGACCACTGCAGGGCCAACGTACATACAGCCATTCACACTCACACCTAAGGGGACACCCTGAACAGCTCGCCATGCTATCACAGGGCCAATACGCACACACTCACTCACTAGGGGTGATTTGGAACAGCCAATTAGCCTACTGTGAATGTTTTTGGACTGTGGGAGGAAACCGGAGTACCCGGAGGAAACCGACGCAAGCATGGGGAGAACATGCAATCTCCACACATAAACGCCCCGAGCCCGGAAATCGAACCTGTGAACTTCTGGCTGTGACGTGCTAACCGCTGCGCCACAGTGCTACCATAAGGGAAACAATGATCAGTAAAATACAAGGGATCTAAAAACGTTATTTAATCACAAATCAAACATTGACCATGTGAGTACTCCTGGTCAAAGGTCAATGGGGTGAAGACTGAAAGTGCTGCACCAGGCACAAGCAAAACACTAAAGGGTTGAGTCGCGTCCTCTGATTGTTGTGAGTGTGTTCACTTGGGACCATCACAATAGCTTTTTTGTTAAATGATATATTGCACCAGAGGCCATCATGAGATTTCATGAGATAAAGCTCTCACACCTCTAGTGTGATCACCCCCTTACTGACACTTTGCCCCACAGAGAATCTTTGTACTGTGCTCTTTCCACTTTCAGTGACATCTGAATATACATGTCATACAATGACAGAATGTCAAATAACAAGGTTTAACTTCTCATATTTGGCTGTTTGTGCTGGAGCTGACCCCCCTCAAAAAAAGAGGGTGGGGCAGACACTAGTACATCACAACGTGCTGAGCCTTATTATGAGCTAGCCTCCCCCCGACTGCCACTGGAGTTTCCAGATGTCAAAACACAACCAACCAGTGCAGAGAGTGTGGAAAAATCATAAATGGGAGGAGGAAGTCAAACAGGACGTCCAGTGCATGTCCTCAAAATTAGTGGTTTAGGGGAAAGTGAGGAAGCAGCTTTTTGAGAGAAGATTTTTGGATTATGGATAATCAGTATAATATCTGACCTTCGGTAACCCGATTATAAAGAGTTTAAGACTATGAAAGTTTAAAGGCAAGTTTATAGCCACCTGTGGACAAGAGCCAGTGATTGTTACTCTCTCCACATTACCTTAATAGGCATTTGATTGTAACTAGAAGGAGTAAAACAGGCAAATGTGATGTTACAGGTAATACCTGTCCATGATCCAACATGCAATTGTACTTGTTTGTATTTTTAATTACGCATTTCATTACACATAATTTACAAATTTCCCAAAAGCTCCCCAAGTGAACAGTAACTTCTAATCGAAATTGGTGGTACAGCGGAGAAAGTTTCTCGGCATATTCATGTGGAGGTAAAATATTTAACAGGGAATATTTTAAAAAGATTAACTTGACCTTGCTTTGCCTGTTCAGTCCGGTCATCAGTTCATTTGTGCAAAGGTTTTGAACGGGCTTCTCGTTATTCAGCACCTCTCCCTTCTCTTGCAGCCGACTTCACACAATTTATTACACTGAATATATTTTCATTCACATTTCTCTCTGTATGTGACTCGTCAAAAATTCACATTCAAGCACAAAAGAAACACACGGACAGTTATAATCCAAAAGCAAGGCCAGAGAAGATTTCACTAGCCATCATCAACATTTTTTTTTTTATTATTAAAATTGTTTCCTTATAAAATGTAAAATTTAAATGATGCCATTTAATCATGGTTGCCTCTGTTCAGGCCAAATAAAAAATAAAATGAGCAACACATTCAGACACAAAAGCCTTCCTACTGCTTGTCTCTTACACTATAATAATAAATTAGAGACAGTTATAAACAGATTATAAACAGGAAAAAGGGGGAAAGAAAGTACAAACATCTTCAATAACTGAATATCTGCACATTATACTATATTGTATAATTTAAATTATATGCTACACAGAAAAGCTGCAATCTGATTGGTCCTTTATCATGGGATTAAAAAGTGTTATTAAGCATTATAAGTGGATCAAAACAACGAACAAGGGCTGTTCATCACGGTGACTTGGAAAAGGCGGCTTCATCACGGTTTAAAATGGAAAAAACCACTCACTCGCTTATTTGCCAAACCGTGGGAAGCGGGGAGGTTAGAGCATATCTCAGCAGACCGGGAACACCCTGAACAGCTTGCCAGACCATCACAGGACCAACGCACATGGTAATAGAACTTAGTCAGAAAAAACAATGTTCAGATACATGCATGTACAGCCTTGTGATTTGTGGAACACCCTGACCAGGTACAAGAAATACAGTTTACAGCAGAACTCTCCTGGTTCTATCATATATAGACGTACATATAGTGAGAGGCATGTAAAAGAACCATTACTGACTTTTGAAAGGAGGAGGCTGCATTGCCGTCAGCGTGTTTCTGCCCTGCGATGGCCTGGCGAGGTATCCGGGGGTACTCTGCCCTCGCCCAGAGTCGGCTGAGATGGGCAACAACCTCCCCGCGACCCTAACTGGGTTTAAGTGGGTAAGAAAATGAATGAATGACATTTCAAAATTGGGGAAGGGGGTTACTGGGCAACAGTGGTGGTGAACGGTGGTGCAGCTGAGATAGCTTTAGCCTCTTTGCAACCCTGGTAGCATTAATCACAGCAGCATTAGAAAGAAAAAAGAAATTTGGTGAAGAATTTAATCATTTCTCTATAAACCTTATCCATCTGTACTTAGCAAGCCTGTGATGACTGTGGCATGGAAAAACTCCGTCAGACAATATTTCATTCAGAATGTCAGAAGAACATTGGAAAACGTTACAAAGTGTTACTGATACTATAATAAAGTGCTGCTTCATTACAGGAATGAAACCCAGGAGGATAACACTAATGGGATATCAGTTATGAGGTGTATGTGTGTGGTATTGTTAAACAGGAGCGAAATGCCAGTGGGACTCGAATGGCTACAGATGCTTCCAGACGGCATAATACAATTAAGCAATTAACCATTCTACGACACTCTGTGGTATGAATAAAAATGCCAAGCAGGCCTGAGTGACCTTGTTTAAGAGGCATGAGGGGAAGTTCTAAGCTTCTGAGCTTTGGACAACAAAAAAAAAAAAAGAAAAGAAAACGGCTCAGAATTTAGATCTTTATTAAATATGTCTATGAACAAGTTGAGAAATTGTGCATGAACGCACAGATAAAATGGCTGTAATGCATGTTTGTGATATCTGACGGGGTGGGGCGGCACCACGATAGCAATGGAACTGAGAGTGTCAAAGCAGGAAGCAATCAGACTGTCAACAAGAACAATCCTTCCATCAAAAATATGAACTAGGGTTACAGTGAATCAACCCCTCATTTCAAAGACAAATGCATGTTCGGGTCCGGCGGTACAAACACCGCAGGCATTGTTCAACAGAGATGTGGAAAGAGAGTGATGTAGTCGGATGAGTCATGAATCAGAATATTCGACAAGTTCATGAATTAACGTGTGAGTGTGGCTGTCCATCAAGAGAAAAAGTACAAACGTGTATGATTCATCCCTAAAGTCTGAGGGTCCAGATGATCCGTCATGCTCCAGGATGGGGTGAGGTGAGGGAGGGTAATTATTTCTATTTTGTTACCTCGGATGACACTCACTCACGAGCTGAACCGCTTAATCCTACTTCTAGGGTCGTGAGTAGGCTGTGCCAATCTCAGCCGGCACTGGGCTAAGGCGGGGTACACCCTGAACAGCTCACCAGACAATCGCAACACAACACACATACACACATACAACCATTCACACTCACAACTAATTTGGAACAGCCAGTTAACCTGATGGGCATGTCTTTGGACTGTGGGAGGAAACCGGAGAACCCGAAGGAAACCCACACAAGCACAGGGAGGGCATGTAAACTGCACACAGAAACGCTTGAGCCCAGGACTCAAACCCAGGACATTTTTGCAGTGAGGCGGACGTGCGAGCCACTACACCACCGTTCCGCTACTCCAAAAGTTTGCTCTGACTTCTCACTGGCGCCTATCTCAGCCGACTGTAAAAAAGTGGAGTACACCCTAAACAGCTCGCCAAAACACATCAGGGCCAACACACATACCCACACAACCATTCACACTCACACCTTGGGGTGATTTGGAACTGCCAATTATCCTAGTGTGCATGTTTTTGGAGTGTGGGAGGAAACTGGAGTACCCCGAGGAAACCCAAGCAAAACACAGGGAGAACATACATACTCCACACAGAAATGCCTGAGCCTGGAAATCAAACCCAGGGCTTCTTGCAGTGAGGTGGACATGCTAACCACTGCTTCACCGTGCAGCCCTTGGATAAATATTTTCATCCTAATGGGAGTGGTTTAATTCAGGATAACCCCGCCCCCGTCAACAGGACACAACCGCTGACTGAACAGTGTAATCAGGAGGGAAATTATTCCGATCACATCATATACCTATTTCCTTCATGTTCACCAAATTTCAACCCAACTGAATGCCTTATGGAAGATTTTGGAGCAAGGTCTCCACCAGCGCTCTTCGCTCCCATTTATCAAAATCAACCAATTGAGGAAAATCTATTTGTAGAATGGTGCTTCGTCCCTTAAGTACCGTTTCAGAGATTATTATAATCTATGCCAAGGCACACTGAAGACCCAGATTCTGAATATTAAGACCCAGAACAAGGTTGCGAATGATCAGACCCAGAGGACAATCCCAAGTCATGAGATCCAGATCCCACCCAAACCACTCAGTTCTGAAAATAATACGCAGTCCTCGAGCACAATTCTTAAATGTTTAGGATTTACCATTAGCACATGAAGTGATTTGATAAGCATCATGAGATTTATGACCTCTGGCCAACCAGTAGCATTAGGGATAGAGAACCAGAAGGGTGGAAAGAACCTCTTAAATGAAAAATGACCAATAAGAAAATGTTTAAGAAGAAACCTTGGCATGCTAAGCTCCATTTGTATGGATAGAAGTTGTCTGCAGCACACCAAGGGTATATAATGTTTTCTATTAGTTTCATCCCAGGGCACCTTTCGCTCTATGGTGCACTAATTATTGAAGCCTATAAATAATAGACTATACAAGTTCTCACAAAAGGCAATGCCATAAAGGATCCTCATTAAACTATTACACAGAAAGCTTAGCGCCGCTGTTTAGAGGCTAATAATGAGACGGCACTTTGAACTTCTCGTCTGCTATAAACACATTACTGAGAGAGATAAGCATTAGGAATGCCGAGGAGAGTAATGTCGTCTTTCCCTGCTTGCAATACTCCATGCTTTACCATGACCGGTGAAGGCTATAATTCAGTCGGTCAATCTATAATTCTGGGAAACATATGGTATTGGTGCTGTAGTCCGCAGTCGGGAAATCAACTCCAAGGTCTTCCAGTGTGAATATACAGCATGAAGAACCACACAAGCAGCAGATCCTTACTTACACTTACAACAAGCTGTACTGTGGCAATAATTCATGGAATTACTCTAGCGACTCTAAGTGCATATTTGACTGTTGCACTTTCACTGTAAATATAAATAAAAGCCACATATGCACAAATACATCTAGTCCAGGCTGCAAGGACACAGGCCTACAGCAACCGCTCGTGGATAAGAGGATATATAACATGGAAGGGAAGGCGAAGCAAATGATATGAGAAATAAGTCTCAGCATCCTGCACCGGCAGGATTAGTATTAATTGGTGTTTTATCTATGAGTGTTTGATGCCCCACCATCTGTACACATGCTTAATGCTCCATATACACTCCGTATCTCTATAACAGCCAAACAAAGCACACCAAAGCAAATAACAAAGTTGTTGGAAAGCAACCCGCTACTGTTTATTCTTCACTAAGCACAGGACTGTGAAATATGGGCAGACACTGCTGGAGGTAAAAGCAAGTAGGGGAAAGTGTGAGACAAAGAAGATGGAGGGACTGTGTGACTCAAGTGTAAACTTGGGCTTCTTCGAGAGCAAGGGATGAGAAGACGATGGTTCATGTGGAGTTCGACATGGTGCCAGACACAGCACCACACCATTCCAAAGGCAAGAGAGGACAATGTGACACAGAGAGAGAGAGAGAGAGAGGGGCAGATATAGAAAGACATTACACAGAGAAAGAGAGAGAGAGAGGCAGATAGAGAGAGACATTAGACAGAGAGAGAAAGAGAGACAGAGAGATAGGCAGATAGAAAGAGACAGAGAGAGAGAGAGAGGCAGATAGAGAGAGACATTAGACAGAGAGAGAAAGAGAGACAGAGAGATAGGCAGATAGAAAGAGACAGAGAGAGAGAGAGAGAGAGAGGCAGATAGAGAGAGACATTAGACAGAGAGAGAAAGAGAGACAGAGAGATAGGAAGATAGAAAGAGACATAGAGAGAGAGAGAGGCAGAAAGAGGGAGACATTAGACAGACAGAGAGAGAGACATTTGACAGAGAGAGTGAGAGAAAGAGAGAGAAAGAGAGGTAGATAGAGAGAGAATTTTGGCCGGAGAAAAAGACATTTGACTGAGAGCGAGAGAGAGGCAGATAGGAGAGAGACATTAGACAGAGAGAGAGAAAGAGAGAGAGAGAGAGAGATAGGGAGAAAGGCAGATAGAGGGAGACATTAGACAGACAGAGAGAGAGAGCGAGAGAGAGAGAAAGAGAGAGAGAGAGGCAGATAGAGAGACATTGGACAGAGAGGTGGGGGATAGAGATAGAGAGAGACATTAGACTTGTTGGCCGCCACTAGCCTTCAATCAGCTTTATGAGTATCTGCTTAGCTGCTCGTCCAAAAGTCTTTTTATTTGTTTAGTTTTAAATGTGTATTTAACATCATGGAATCACTCACCCTATAGCAGGGTGCCACACAGATAAAAGAGCTTTAAGGATCCCACATAGAGAAAAGAAGCCGCACAGGAAGTTTTCCACACTCAGAAACAACCCTTGGACCAGAAGCTGTGAAGCTGTACCACTGCAGTACCACATTACATTGATTGAATCAAGGCTGGCTAATCTATTCACAAATTATCCTGTTGCGATATGACCATTCATATCATCAGCCAACTGAATATCGAGTGGCACAATTTTGCAGAAACTTCCCTCCAGAAAGTCACAGGGAGCTGCAGTGATTCAATGTAATAATGTAGCATTACAGTACAATCTCGGCGTAGTGCATCACAGTAAACAGGTCCTGGGATCGAGTCCCAAGTTCGGCATGGGTGTCTCTGTGTGGCGTTTGCATGTTCACTCTGTGCTTGCGTGGGTTTTTCTCCAGGTACTCTGGTTTCCTCCTACAGTTCAAAGGCATGCACATTAAGTGTACTGGCTATTCCAAATTGCCCTTAGGTGTGAGTGTGAGTGGTTGTGTATATGTGTTTGCCCTGCGATAGACTAACAGGCTGTTTAGGGTGTACCACGTTTTCGCCCAGAGTCAGCTGAGATCGGCTCCAACCTTCTCACAACCCAAGCATGTAATCATCATGCCACTGTTCCAACAAACTTAAGCAACATGACATTTATTTCCATCCAGTGTTGGGTTCATTTCTCACCGACATCTTGAATCGATGAGGGGAAAACCGAACCACTCCATAAAGTCTTCTCCAGGACATCCCAAAAACATCCAACAGAGTTAAGGTCAGGACTCTGGGGTGCCGATACATATGTGAAAATGATTCCTCGTGCTCCCTGAACCATTTTTTTATTAATTGAGTCCCCATTTTATATCCGTACCATCAGGAAGAAAAAGTCCATTCATGTGAAAACCTGCTCATTTAGTACATTCAGATCAGCAGCTGACTTCATTTTATTGCCACATTAATGTTGCTGAGCCTCGACCGGACCAACACTGCCAAGGAGATTACATGCTGTGATCAAGGCTGAATGCACTCCATGAAAATATTAGTGTGCAACTTCTTTTTTTTTGGTGCAGGCAGTGTGTTTACCCATGCACCCAGTGCAGTAAATCAATCTCAGTTATGAACCCACTTCACAGCCAAGAGTTCTAATGGACTACAGAACACACCCCAGAGTCATTTAGAAGAAAACAGGCCAATCTTCTCTCTTTTCAGCCGAGGGTTCCATCTGCATCCTAACAAATCACGGGTTCATTCCACGCCTGTTCTCCTCTAAATCCCTTCCCAATTATATCCTTCACTTATCCTGTGCAACTTCTAATGAGATCCATAACATAAATAACCCCCAAAAATGTCAGTGAAAAAAAAAAAGTGATGTAAATTCCTGTCCAATTGAGTGTCTCCTTACACAGCATCCCTGTGGTGCTCAAACCAATCAGGCGCTCCGAATGAAAAATGGCACTAAAAAGGTACGCATTGATCCCACTCTTTCTTCTCTAGGCCCATTTCATTCTACCTGCATTCATTCATCTCCACTAAGTACTTTAGAGTGGTCAGGGACATGGTGAACCCAGCGTCTACCCCAGGACCACTGCGCACAAAGCATACACTTATTTCAAACAGCTGTTCATGAATTCAGAAATTCTCCAATTCTTAACTCTCTTTCTTTCTCTCTCTCTCTCTCTGGCTTTCTCTCCCTCGCTTGCACATGACAGGCTAATAATTTACTCAATCAGTCCTTCATTCACTTTACAAGGCCTTGACTCTTTACACAGGCACGACATTTCATTAGCTTTTATTTATTGATTCCAAGAGAATATTAAGGAGTGTGGTCACAACCCACAAGGCAGCTATGTGGATACACAGATTAGCTTACTTTATTGGAGCAGATGGATGGGGTGTGTGGGAAGGAGGTTGGCCAGAACAACAAGCTGGTTGACTACAAGTAAATTTACAGTCTCAAAAATGTACCATTCTTGTCACTCCGTACCTTTAAAGGGTGCCTGTTGTGAATTATTGTTACCAGCTATTTAAAACGATCATGTAAGACATCAGCGGATCCTTCGGGCAACATCAGTCCTTGTGCCTTGTGAAAGTACGTGCAAGTGCTGTGACACTGGGCATGCTCAAGGATATGTTGCTTTCCTCATTGGCTGTTCCAACCTGGTAGTGACGCGAACTCGTTGGATTGGCTACGCTGCATCACTGAACCCGTGCATCATAACATATAACCGGCCAGTGATGGGCTGTGCAAACAACAAGCGTGGAAAATCGTGGAAAAAAGTTTTGTATTTTTAAACCAACTGCCGAGTCGGCAAAACATTAGCTGCATGAGTTATTTCGGATTTACAGTCACGCTCTTCTCGTCCTCAGAGTCACTAGAATGTAACGTCTCACTGTCTCCACAAGAGACTCCTCCCTCTCTGGTTCAAATAGGTCACCATTTACACCAATTTTCTCCAAATTGCTGCCATTGTTGCTTCTTGAACATGTTTGTTTTTTTTAATTACCTAAAATGCCACTTACTGAATAGATCTGCTTGTTTACTTGCTCTGGACAATCCCGCCCAACACTTACGCTGTAACACTGATCACCACAACTTAGCCAAAAGAGGCCAACATAGCAGCCACAGTAAAGAAGAAAACACTTGTCAAAAACTATATTAAAATCTGTCTGTGTGTAAACTGATACGGCTAATTTAACGATTTTATGGATGCTCATTTGAAAACTGAGCAGCACGGTGGCATAGTGTTTAGCACAGCAAAAAGGTCCTGGGTTTAAATGCCTGGGCATGGGAGTTTTTGTGCGGAGTTTGCATGTTCTCCCAGTGCTTGCATTGGCTTCATCTGGGTACTCTGGTTTTCTCCCACAGTCCAAAGACTTGCACATTAGGCTGACTGACTGTTCCAAATTGATCCAAGTGGACCTGCGATGGACCCTGCCTTCGCCCAGTGTCGGCTGAGATATATATATAAATATATTATTCCTGGTGCATCTATAGTTTCCCAAAGTACAGGCATTTTTATTTGTTTTTTTTCTCAAAGCCTTTCGGCACCAACACAAATCTGATGTTGTAGTCCGAGTGCTAGACAGAAACTAAATCTGAGCATTTCTTTTGTTTCCATGGTGCAAGTATTTCCTATTCTTCAATTATTTATTCATTCATTTGCTATACTACTTTATCCTACTAGGGAAGCAGCAAGGATAGAGCCTATCTCCGCCGTCTCAGAGCGAGCACCGTCTCAGAGCGTACACCCTGAACAGCTTGCCAATCCATCACAGGGCAACACACACACACACACACACCCCTAAGGGCAAACTTTGAACAGCCAATTCACCTAATATGCATTTCTTGAGTGTGTGAAACTACATCCCCATTAAACACCCCCCCCCTTCAATCAAACCACCCCACCCCCCTATCATTAATCCTCCTAATTTAAAAATAAAAGCCATTTTCTGGCTTGTTCAAGCACTACATTAAGAAGTCAAACCACTTCACCAACGAGGAGCATTCACGCAACTCAAACTGGATAAGGATTTGGACTGTTGCTGTAATTTACAGCTTTCCTCCTTTATTCATGTAAAATTGAAGGAAATCCAAACACACGGCTCTTTCTTGTGTGAATTTGAACAAATTTTTCATGAGCACAGACTCTCCTGGCATTTACCTCTTAATAAAACACAACTTTAAGATACTCTAAGCCGCTGATGTTTGGAGAGGCAGTCTCTGAATGTTTTAAAGGCTTCGCATACTAACAGGTAAACTGAGTTTATAAACCCCTTTTAATAGTTTTTGAGGTAGAAGTATCAGTGTGTGTGTGTGTGTGTGTGTGTGTGTGTGTGTGTGTGTGTGTGTGTGTGAGAGAGAGAGAGAGAGCGTGTGCACCAGTGTTGTTGGGGTCACTAAATTTCCACAAGGGTCTTCTAGTTGCGTTTCTCTATTTATGTTGTATGCCATTTGTAAACAGTAAAAGATTCAAGGTGCTTGCGCACAAACACACACATACATGCACGCACACATACCACACACACACTTGTTAAATTTAAGAATATCTGACACGAAGGCACCTGTTCTGTTCGTTTTGTTCCTGCACTTCCATGCTTTAATCAGATTCTGCTGAATCTATTATTCAAGACCATTAGCAGCCTGCAAGCTCAGATCTCTGGCCACCAGGCGCACACACTCGACACACTCCAGCACACTCAAACAGTGACGCTGGCAAGCTCATACACAACCTCTCGACTGCCTGCTTTCTCGACATAATCACAACATGGTGGGGAAAGTGGAAGTCTGGATAAGAAACAGCATGTAACACACTGAATGTAATATGAGACACAAGCGTGGAGTCCAAGGAGGAAACATGAACCAGGAGAAGTGAAGGCATGATGAACAACTGAGTGAAGGTGTGACCTGGACTACAGCCAAAATCTATGATGTAGGTAGAAAAATCACGTGATTAACAATTGGGGTGGCAGGGTAGTGGGGTGGTTAGCATGTCCGCCGCACAATCTTGGGGTGTGGTGGCTTAGTGGTTAGAGCACTGGGTTACTGATCTGAAATTCAGAGCTTCTATACCCAGTACCACCACTGTTGGGGCATCGATTGCTCAGTTATATAAAAAAAAAATATTAATAATAATAATGGTATGTCGCTCTGGATAAATTTTGTAAGTGTAAATATAAATGTCTTGGGCTAGGACTTTATTGTGTGGAGTTTACGTCTTCCCCGTGCTTGCATGTTCTGCTCCAGGTGCTACTCGCCCATAAATGCACATGCGCAGCGGTTCGTAAAGAGGCGGGACGCAGCATCACATGTCACAGAGAGGGCATGTGCATGCTTACAGTCCTCTCTGGACGGTGGTGGTCATGTAATACGGAAGAAAATACAAATTCCACAAGGAAACGCCCTCGCCAAGCCCAGGACTCGAACCCAGTACCCCCCCTCCTGTAAATCGGACTTGCTAACCACTACGCCACAATGCCACCCCTACAGAGCTTCTTATAACATGCAAATGAGCCCTCTAACCGATCTCCGCACATTGGGATCAACACTCCTGACTTTCTGTGCACCTGACAAAACTATAACTGCATTACCTAACTTTTTAAAGAATTTTAAAAGAACATAGCCAAGGCAAAGGCTAACAATAAATCATGGTCTATTTTAGCTCAGGATGTGACTGCCTGAGTGAATGATGACATTTTCCGATGGCTTCATTTTATGACCTCTGTTTTAGTGATTGTAAAATAGTGTTCATAAAATCAGACTTCAGCAGAAACAGGTCAGACTCAACCCCCTAAAAGTTTTTCACTAATTTCACACAGTGTTCTTAAAAATCCCACTTACTTTTTTAACGAGGTCGTTAAAAGGTGATCAGTGGGCGTGTGTGCTTTTAAAATGTTTAATATCTTGTGCTACTGGTTTGTGGAGCTCAGAAGGGCTTTGAAGGAATACTCCGGCCTTTTTTTCCCCCTCATCCCCATCCATCCTAATCCCCATGTACTCACCACTGGATACCAGGAACACCCCACATGTCCTGTCGTTTTGAAGATGAACATCCCTAAGTCCTCAAGCCGTCACGGTACGTCTCTTGTCAAAGTCAGTCAGGCCCTTATGCTTACACAATTTTTCCTGCTTCCAACACATTAACTTCAATTTCTGCCTAATACATCCTACTCCTGGACAGGTGCCACTATAACAAGATGTTATTAACTTCACTTGTCAGTGCTCATAATGTTACGGCTGATCTGGATCTATTCATTTCCAGAGCGGCAGGTGTTGTGGGCTGTTCCTGGTATAATGGTGAGATCCTATGAAGCGTGCTCCAAGGAAGGACAACCAGCGAACTAGCAAGAGTGCCATGGGTGCCCAAGGCTCAGTGGTGCACGTGGGGAATGAAGGCTAGTACATCTGGTCTGATCCCACAGACGAGCTACTGTGGCACAAACTGCTGAAACTGTTAATGCTGTCTATGATACAGAGAAGTTGTTGCACAGCGTGTATTGCAGCTTGATGTGTATTGGATTCCCGAGCCACACAGTCATTTGGTGTTAATGTTATGGCTGATCGGTGTACACGCATACACACACAGAGAGAGAAACAAAGCTCAGTAAAATATGTTAACAATGGCAAGGCTTCACAACAATGCAAAAAGGTTCATGCAAATTTATGATGAGCTAAAGCAAAATCATGGCAAAACACAGATGGCGGAACAGACCAAAAGAGTGTCAACATAAGAGCCTGAGCAGTGCGGGTCATACTGGAAACTGTATTGCAAGCTGCGAGGACTCGTGACAGCATTATCAAGCATTTTGCCCTAGCACAATCCCTTAAAAAGTAAACAATTGCCTCACTTTCCTCCTGATGCGTTTCAATACCACAAATACAGCAACGCTTTGGGAAAATAACTGTAATCATTTAAGTGTATGAAGTGTATTGCTTCAGCGTTGGAGAGAATAAAACCAGATAACGTCAGTCCAATGCATCATAATATCGTCATTCATTTGCGTAACCACATTCATTCTTTAATAGGGTCGCGGGGCCGACATCGGGTGATGGCAGGGTACACCCTGAACAGCTCCCCAGACAATCACAGGGCAACATGCACAACCATTCACGCTCACACTCCTACCTTGCGGCAATTTGAAACAGCCAATTAGCCTAATGTGCGTGTCTTTGGACTGTCGGAGGAGACCCGAGTATCCAGAGGAAACCCACACAAGCACGGAGAGAACTTCACAGAGAAACGCCCTCGCCGAGCCTGGGCCTTCTCGCTGTGAGGCGGACGTGCTAACCACTACGCTACCATGACGCTTATAATATCGTCATAAATCCAACACAGACCATTTAATTCCTACATGAACAATGTTTTTGGGATGTAACCATTCAAATGAATCAAGCCACCAATCATAAATCAGTTATTTATTCTGATAATTGATTTTTAATAGATTGTTACCGGAAGGGGATCGACCGGGTCTTAATATTTTTAAACTTATGCGTAAACGGTCCACATGGCTTCCATCAGTGATGAACACTAGTAAGAGCAAATATTTTGGAAATTGACAGGCACCATGACTGGCTGGTCCAGGTTTGCAGTGTCTGGCCCACCAGACACTCACCTACCCCCTCACACACTCACACAATAGGAAGACACTAGAACTCCCTACCACAGAGGGAAATTCATTCTTCATAGCACAGAAACCAAGCAATCGTTCCTTTTCCTCTCCAGACCATCTTTCTGTGTCTGTGCCTCTCGGCCACCTCAAATCCTACCTCTGTCTCACCATTAGTGGAGTGACAATGTTTTCAGTATCAGCATCAATGCCTGCCATATTTTAAAGACATTAGGAGGACAGCAAAACAAGCAAGGCTAGCAACAACTACTTTAGCGCTGATGGTGCAAACCACTCAATAAACACACACACACACACACACACACACACACACACACACACACACACACACACACACACACACACTATTGATATAAATTTTGATTTATGGAGACATCGGCAAATGTGAAATATTAACAGTGAATAAGACATAATAACACATCAATAGCACATTAATATTCCATTATAAACCAATTCCACCCTGCAGATGAAATCAACATCACTGTCCAGAACTGCAATCTCAACATTATATGTGAATGTACGTGCGCACCACTCGGAAATATTTTATCAAGCACCTGCACAAAGCGCACTTAGTTAGAAGCCCATTACAGCATTGATTGGCTGCACTACTTAATTAGATTTAATGAAAACGCTTCTCTCCCTCGCTTTCTCTCCCTCCATTTCCTCATCTCTCATGCTTTCTCATTCTTACATTTGTTTACTGTAGATGGCAGCTGAAAGCCTTGTGTGGACTGTCGTCCTCAGTTCATTCACATCTGTACAAATTGTGGTTTTCTTTCATGTTTGCATCGAAGCAGTTATTCAGAGAGAAACAACCAACAACCAAAGGCTAAGGGCACTTCTGCACGTGATGCTTCCACCACCATGTTTCACTGAGTGTAGGTTCCTCCAAACTAGTACATTCTTGTACATTTTTGCTCTTTTCAGGAATCAAGAAATGTATACAGACAGGCTGACAAACAAGTATACAGTCATGTGATGCACCATAACATACAAGACAAATATCACTAAACAATGAAAAAAAAAGTAATTGATACTTGACAGCCAATTAGCATCAACTCAACACATATTATACCAGACAACATACCGGACAGGACAACCATCCACGCCCTGTTCCATGACTATGGTGCTCCACTTGGGAGCTCCGCTATTACACAGTGGTTGATAAAGGGATTTGTGCCAATTTTCATTGCTATGTAAACAGTCCAGAAGGGAGTAATTCTATTTTCAGGCTCTTGGTGCAAGTAAAGGGTACCATGGTGTTGACCTGCAGAGCATTTTCCTCATGATTCCTCTGAAACATAGCAGCCGGAAATGAAATTTCCTACGACATACCACTCACGTTTATGGAGTGCGGTGGTGGTTATTTTTATTTCAGAAGCTCCTTCAGAGTTACCCTTGGCCTTTTTACTCAGTCATTGACATTTGGTGGATGGTCTCATCCATGCAGAGTGACAGCTGTGCCACATTCCGTCTTTCACAACAGATTTTATGGTGCTCCCTAGGATTTTCAAATCTTGAAATGATTTCTTTTAAAATTATTTCTTTCTTTTTTGTTTGTTTGTTTTCTTGATAATCCAACCTTTGAAAACTTTGTAGCAGATTCATTTTGCTAGCTTCTTGATCTTCATGTTCTCAATGGTCCTCCAACGTGACTGGAGTCCATCTGTGCCAAACTGAATTCATTAGACATAACTAGGGATAGACACACTAATGCCTATAAGGTCATGCAGCGTGCAAACCAAGCCATTGGGTGGAGAGAATTATTTTCACGACTATTTTTAGGTGAGAGGTGATCCTTTAGTCGAGGGGGAATCTGTGTATGACTTCATTTCCTGCTTCGAAGCAACAAAAAGTGAATATTTTCAATACATGTTGTACAGGAACACAGTATAAAGAGCCAGTAAAATTGCATCCTTCATCAGCTGTGCAAACAAAGTGCTTCGGAACCTGGAATGAGCCAATGTTCCTCAGGGCAAGGTTGATTTGCTAAAGAATGAACTACCAGCATAGAGTGAAATGAGCAAAGGGAGATCGAGGCCATGCTCCAATCATCTCTCCTTCTCCGTCTAATGCAATGTCTACTTTTGCCTTGCAGAAAAAAAAAAACGGCGTAATGGGTTTCACTGAAGCTGCAGGCGTCATTACAAGTGCATGATGAACCTTCTCTGTCATTCATGTTGATTTATGCCAAAATCATAAGAATTCTTATAAGCCAGTGAGTGGTTTTCTTGAATTTTGTATGAATTAATGTGTAAGAAATGGTATGAGGGAAGAAATGTTCTTCCATGCTAGTTGTTTGATGTATGAATGTTCAACACTATATAACGCGTGGTGATATATCATCAGCAGTGAAAGTAGGACACACGTTTGTGAACACGATGTGTGTTTTCAGGGTTATCCAGGAATTATAATCAGAGAAAGTAGCAGGGATCAGAGCAGACTGCAGAAGTACGCAGCCTAATAACAGGGTAATATGTGTATTTTAAGGAGAAAACAAGATTCTGATTTAAAGGTGTGGTCGTATTCATGTCGATCATGATCCCAATTTCAGCCAATCATATTTCAGTGGTGTTCCAACGTTTCAGCTAATTTTGTTCTCCGATTGTTACCCAGTGTGATTCCGATGTCTTATCTGATGTTATTTTTATTTATACTGATGTCACTCTGATGTGTACTGATGTAGTTCCGATACTGTTTTAGAATGAAACATGTCTCCGTGTCTGGCGGAATAAATTTACCAAAAAATCTCCAGATAGTCAGAATATACTCCGATTTTTTCCCCTGTGTTTCCCTAATGTTCTCCGAACACAAAAAAACCCCCACCAAATTTTCCAAAACGTGAGAATGTGAGTGTACCTTAATGATCAAAGATAATGAGGTGAGACACAAAAGACATGAGATGGGATTACAAACACACAAACAAACAGATAAAAACAGGGAGAGATGATTTGTAACTGAGAAACTCGGCCATCCGGGAGGAGCTCGGAGTCCTCGGAAAACCGCTGCTCCTCCGCGTTGAGAGGTGGTTCGAGTATCTGAATAGAATGCCTCCTGAAATCCTCCATAGTGTGGAGTTTCAGGCAAGAGACCCCGGGGTCGACCCAGACCACGCTGGACGAACTATGTCTCTCGGATGGTCTGGGAACGCCTCGGTGTCCCCGCGGAAGAGCTGGAGGAAGTGGCTGAGAGGGACGTCTGGACCTCACTGCTTAGGCTGCTGCCCTCACGACCCGACCCCAGATCAAGCTGAAGAGGATGATGATGATGATGATGCTAATGATTTGTAACAGTACTTTAAACTTGTGAAATGTTTAAGAAATTAACTGTTAGGTAAAATTGGGCCAACACACACACACATATATTCACATTTACATCTTGGGCAATTTTGATAAGCAAGTTAGCCGAATGTTCATGTCTTTTGACAGTGGAGGAACCTGACGTTCCTCCATAGTGAAAACTATATGTTGAGTATATGAAAAAGTTTCCACTGGTTCTCAACTTCTCTATCCCCAGACGTCTCTCCTTTTGTAGTTGAGAACCCGAGGAAACTTTCATATACTCCAAGACCCATTTTATGTGTGCTTAGCAACTGCTGAGCTCCAACAAATTTGATACAGTTCAGAGAGTTTAAACCTTGGGGACATTTACGTGGACTTAACACATCAATAACTCACAGACTCATACACACACACACATACTGCTGAAAAACACACAGGGGAAGCATGCTTATAAATCCACACAGGATCACGCAGTGGAAATGCCCGTTCAGGCACCCTTGATCAAGCTAAATGCACTGTACACACACAATCTCGGTGTGATTTCTCTGCGACTACTGTGTATTTTGGTATGTAGTGTAAACTGTAACTGATTGGGGGTTGTATAATAATAATAATAATAATAAGTGCGATAAAGGAGTGGTTATGATAAAGACGTGTTAAATCGGTATTAATCAATAATCATATAGGAAGTGTTATAATGTAGAACTGTTGACACGTACGTCATCTGAATAAAGTTCCCAGGAATAGACGTTGCGGAAATAATACAGGATGTTTTCAGGAAAACAATACATTTCGGACAAAAGTCCTTCATCAGCAGTGCAAGCAGCACTTCTGAAGATATAGGTGTATACATACACACACACACACACACACACACACACACACACACACACACACACACACACACACACACACACACACAC
>JAOUQZ010069207.1:0-12500 GCA_028564935.1 Neosilurus hyrtlii
CACACACACACACACACACACACACACACACACACACACACACACACACACACACACACACACACACACTGCACAGTACACATTGCCTGTTGCAGCTGAGTGACTATGAAAGAAAGAGTTCTTTTGATGTGTTGGAAGCTAGACACCCCGTCCCTGTAGCAGAGCAGGTGTTCGAGTGTGTGTGTGTGTGTGTGTGTGTGTGTGTGTGTGTGTGTGTGTGTGTGTGTGTGTTTGTGTGTTTGGGGGTTTGTATTATTTGTGTGTTTTGTGACTGCATGGAGTTCTAGTGTCATGATTCATTGTACTTTCTGTGCTACTGTATCTGGACAGGTGTGGTGTGTGTGTGTGTGTGTGTGTGTGTGTGTGTGTGTGTGTGTGTGTGTGTGTGTGTGTGTGTGTGGATTAGAATGTAAATTTTGTTTTAACAGACAAAATTTACATTTGCATTTACATTTACGTTCACATTTACATCTCTTTGTTTAGTAGACATATTTATCCAACCCAGACCCATCCAAGTTCAAGCACATAGTTCCGCAGGGTGCTGATTAGCCTTATTATTTAAAACTATACCATTATAATGTCATTTTTGTTTTTTTGTGTTAGATGACAACAATCATATTTTTAATACAAAGTTTTATTTCTTGCTTATAATCTGCTCTTAATTGGGTAACATGCTGGAAATTCATTAGCAAATACACAAAATAGGGCTGCTAGCATCCATGCTAAGGGCACGGAGACATTAAGGGCAATCGAAAGATTTGTGTCAATTTACTTGAATTCCGTTGTGACTTTGGAGGTGTTTTTGCACCTTCTCAGAGCTACAAGCATGGTACTTAAGGCGGTGTTGGGGTGGAATACGGGGTTCTTATTTCATCACTCAATATCTCACTCAATTACTTAATTTATTAATTAATTTTTCCAGCGTCACACCCGGAGTACACCCTGAGCAGCTCGCCAGACCATTACACACAACCATTCACACTCACACCTAGGGGCAATTGGAACAGCCAACTAGCCTAATGTGCATATCTTTGGAGTGTTTGGAGGAAACCGGAGTACCTGGAGGAAACCCAGGCAAGCACGGGTAGAACGTGCAAATTCCACACAGAAAATCGTTGCAGAACCCGAGACATGAACCCAGGATCTTCTTGCTGTGAGGTGTACATGCTAACCACTACGCCAAACCACCCATATTTCAATCAGAGTGGGGTTTTTTTTGTTGTGTTTTTTTTTAAACATGAATTTATTGTTCTACCTAAACAGTATAAAATGATTCAGCTGAATGTTAGTTCAAAGCTAAATGGTTGTACCAGACCTATCTTTAGCTATTCTGTAAAGAAAAGAACAGAAATAAGTAACAAAATAATCGTTTGTTTAACTTATTTGTAAGAAATAATTTATCGCTACCATTTTAGATAAGTTTAAGTGTAAGTTTTAGCCCATAACGCCATAATGCCGAGGTTAGCTTAGACTAGATTTTGTGTTATATGTGGACGCTCCATGTAAATAGTTGCATACATAATTGCTGTAATGGACACGTTATGTAAGCAGCTGAAACTTTGAGCATTTAAAATGAATAGCTCACAAAATACAGCTTGTTTGCTGTGATAAGTATTTCATGTAAATGATGAAACACCTATTAGTTTGTTAAGGCAGGCTGTGCATTACTGAATTGGGGTCCATCCCTGTGCAGCATGCTCCTGGGGGTGAATTGCCTGGGCTATAGCACAATAATCGAAAAAATTTTGGCTCAATGCATCGAGTCTCATGTAGTCCTGAGACGGTCCTGGTTAACAGGCTGCACCTGTTGGGTTAATGGAAAGCAGTTGTCAGTATGAGCGGCAACATGATGGCATAGGGGCTATCACGTCTGCCTCATAGCAAAAAGGCCATTGGTTCGATTCGGGGCCTTAACCACTGAGCCACCACTGCACCTATGTCATTTGCTGAGCCGCTTAATCTTAATAGGGTAGCATGGGAGACTGTGCCTATCTCAGCCAACACTAGGTAAAGGCAGGGTACACCATAAACAGCTCCCAGTCCATTGCGTTGCAAACTCACACGCATAACCATTCACATGTCCACACCTAGGGGCAATTTGGTAGAGCCAATTAGCCTAATGTGCATGTCTTTAGTCTGTGGAAGGAAACCGGAGTACCTGGAGAAAACCAATGCAAGCACGGGGAGAACATGCAAACTTCATACAGAGCCCAGGAATTGAACCCAGGACCTTGTTGCTATAAAGCAGACTATGCCAAATTGCCCCCAGATGTGAATGTGACTGTGAAGGGATGTGTATTAGCCCTGCAATGGTCTGGCAAACTGTTCAGGGTGTACCACGTCTTCACCCAGTGTCGGCTTAAATAGGCTCCGGCCACCAGGGTTTGGTAAAGGGAGTGAGAAAGTGAGGTGTTAGTATACACAAAACAGTGAACCACATCAGGGTCCGTTCTTGTCTTCAGCATGTTAAAGTATGTTTTAATCACATCGACAGAGCTGAGAGAGCAGTGGACCACAATCCATAGAAGTTTGATCATAAGGTGAGGGCATGTGAATTGTTTGTAATGAGCAGGAGCACATGATCGTTAAGTAAAGAGCGGTTGTGGCTCTGTGGTTAGGATTCTGTATTATTGACTGGAAAGTAGCGAGGCCTTCCAGAAAGCTGCCGTTAACCCCAAGCCTTAAACACTATGCTAGACATTTAAATTCTTTTAGATTCGAGCCAAATCTCTCTGCCAAGTGAATCAGCATAAATGTAAACTTTTTGGTTGGATTAAAAGCTAAGGATTCCTGTCAAGTTTCGAATTTGGTCTTGGATGAGGTATGTCTACAGTGAGGAGACGTCCATGCTCCTGCTTGATGTTCGTCTGGAATTCCAGCACGCCGTTTCTGTTCCAGAACACATGTTTGACTGAGCTCGAGCAGTTTTCACACTGTGTTTTATACCACGCGGTTATGTTTGCACTCTGTTTATTCCCATGCAGCTTTCTGTGTGGTATACTGGTGAAGTGGTAACGGATTGTAAACCACATGTCATAGGCTCAGTCGCAGTCATTTGGGTCTTTCCAAGTAAGTTTTAAGGGGAAAATGTGAAATAGATATGTGGAAAGCAGCTGTTGTCACAATTGTATGATGGAACATTGCTTCCAAAAGCAAATCATCATTTTTTCCATAAATTTGAATGTGGGAAAAAATTATATGTACCAATTTCTTTTTGTTCATATTTAGTTTAATACCAACACTACCCAATAAAACAATACCGTCCAGATAAAATCACCTACACAAATTTAAACCAAACGCCAACCAGCTTTCTATTCACTATGTTAGTTCATTCATTCCTTCATTCATTTATTTTCTAAGATGCTTATTCCTAATTAGGGTCACTGGGAGGTTGGCACTTATCTCAGCTGACTCTGGGCGAAGGCGGGGTACACCCTGAACAGCTTCCAGGACACTGCAGGGTAAACACACATACAACCATTCACCCATACACTCACATCTAGGGGTGATTTGGAACAGCTAATTAGTCTACTGTGCATGTTTCTGGACCAGAGTACCCGGAGGAAACCCACACAAACCCAGAGAGAACATGCAAACTCCACACAGAAATGCCCCAGCCCAGGAATCACACATGCTAACCACTACACCACCGTGCCAGCTATTTATTTATTTATTCATGATAATTATATGTAATTATTCAGGATAGGTATTAATCCTGCAAAGAAAATTTGGCTCTGCATTCAACCCATCCAAGATGAGCATACACACTTGGAGCAGTGGACATCCACACTGTCTTGCCTGGAGAGCAGTTGCGATTTAGGTACCTTGCTCAAGGGCACTGCAGCTGTGATGGTAGAGGAAAGGGAAGGTGCTGCTCAACCATGTTTGCAGGTTCTCCCTATGTTTGCATGGGTTTCCTCCGGGTACTCCGATTTTCTCCTACAGTCCACAGACATGCATATTACACTAATTCTTTGTTCCAGATTGCCCCTAGGTGTGGATTTGTTTTTGAATGGTTGTGCGTGTGTTTTTCGATGCGATGGTCTGGTGAGCTGTTCAGGCTGTCTCTTCAAACCAGAGTATTTTCATTTCTTTATTTTTTTGCTAATCTGTTCACGTTTACGTACTGTAGAACATATCATAAGACGAGCTCATGGGTATTTAAAACCAGTACCCATACAGGAGCTATTTATTTTATCATTCATACTGAGAGCTGGAGGTACATTGCACTGTACTGAGTGCCCCTCTAGTAAATCATACATTTATAAGAGTTTTTTAAAACATCTTCTAGTTTGTAGCACACGCTGTAGGCGTTTTTTTTTTATTTTTTTATCCATGTGTTGCCTCTAATACAGTGTAGCATTCGGTTTGATGCATTTCCCAGTAACACTGACCAGATCAGAGGAAAGACATGCTGGTCCATTCTGTTTAAGCGCTATAACAAACTCCATGCTCATTTGAAAAGTCACAAATAATCTCTGTCAGCATGATGAAAATCTAGCTTAAGGCTCAAGTCTGTTCTACATGAATGCCGTTCTGGATTTGATGTCCTGCATTTAATGCAGATTTGTACTTTAGATTAGAGGATTTCAGCAAGCTGGTGCTATGCCAGTGGTGCACATCTGATTGCATGCTTAGCATTGAGCCAGGAAGCATCTTGGTTTATCCTTTATCATGCTAGTTTTATTTAAGGAAAAAATTATTCAATCTGTATGGGGTAGAGGGTGTGTTGGGGGTGGGAGTGGGAGGGTTGCTTCCTTGGAGTAATTGTTACTACCATAAAGTTAAATTTTTTTCTATAAGAATTACAACTGTCAATCATTATAAGGGTGGCACAGTGGTGTAGTTGTCAGCATGTCTGCCTCACAGCAAGAAGGTCCTGGATTCGTGTCCTGGCCTTAGGCTTTTCTGTGTGGCGTTTGCATGTTCTCCCCATGCTTGCAAGGGTGTCCTCCAGGTACTCCGGTTTCTTCCGACACTCCAGGGACATACACATTAGGTTAATTGGCTGTTCTTAATCACCCCTAGGTGTGAGTTGGAGTATGAAAAGTTGTGCATGTGTTGGCTCTGCGATGGTCTGGCGAGCTGTTCAGGGTATACCCCGCCTTCACCCAGTGTCGGCCAAGATAGCCTTCATCCTCCTGCCAACCCTAGCATTCTACCCTAGTAAGATTAAGCGGCTCAAAAAATTAGTGAGTAAGTGAAAGTTTATGAATGGGGATGCACAGGGTTCTCACTGCAAGGTCCTGAGTATGAACCCTGTGACCTGCAAGGGTGTTTCTCTATGTGCAGTTTGCACGTTCTGTCCCTGCTTTCATGAGTTTCCTCCGGGTGCTCTAGTTTCCTCTCGCAGTCCAAAGACATGAACATTAGATTAATTGGATATTCTCGATTGTGCCTAGGTGTGACTGTATGTGTATGATGGTGTGTGATGGTCTGACAGGTTGTTCAGGGTGTACCCCACCTTTAGTTTTTAGTATAGATATGATACAAAGGAATTATAAACTCTGTCTGACCAATCAGAATTGAGTCAGTTTTGAAAATGGTGTAGTTTATGTCCCTCTGTCTTTATTTCAACAATGAGTTAGCCATCATCTCCTGCTTCTCTTCAAGACCACATGAGCTCGTCGAGACCAGGAGAAACAACACACAGTTATGAAATTGTGCATGGTCTTAAGTTTAATTTGAGTACAGAAGTTTCCATGCATGGTAAGAAAAACAAGGCTCACACTCACTCGATTGCAAAACTACTTAATCCTACTAGGGTCACGTGGAGTCCGGAGCCTATCTCAGCCAACTCTGGCCGACACCCTAGTACACCCTGAACTGCTCACCAGACCATCACAGGACCAACACACACATCTTTCACAATCGCATCTAGGAGAAATATGGAACAGCCAATTTAACTTAATGTTTATGTGGACAGTTAGAGGAAACAGGGGTACCATGTAGAACCAATTAAACCAAAAGAACCATTTATTGATTCATTCATTCATTTGCAGGAGTGCTTAATCAGATTAGGGTCGTGGGGAGACTGGAGCCTAGATCAGGTGACTCCTGGCAAAGGCGGGGGAACACTGAATATACACGGCAGATCATCACACACAAACATTCACACCCACCCCTCATGACACAAGAAACAAGGGAAGCCACCATGCCACCTGACAGAGACCGAGAAAGAGAGAGAGAAAGAGAGAGAGAGACAGAGAAAACATTCAGAGAGAGAGAGAGAGAAACCATCAGAAAGAGAGAGAGAGAAAGAGAGAGGCAGAGAGAGAGAGGATGTAAAAGGGGTCTTGTGGGCAGAAAAAAAGAGGAGTGTGGGGGGGGGGGGGTATGAGAAGAAATATCATCATTCCACTCAACCACTGTGAGTTAATTCTGTAGTTTTCACAGATTATGGATCCATTTCACATTCACATCAATTTGCATTTGAGTAGGTAATCAGCAGTTAGCTTCACATCGCTTTAGTCCCTGAACAACAATTAACACCTTTCCTCTACTGAACCATTTCACACCTTATTGCCATTTGGATTGCCGGGTCTTTAATAGCCACCTTTCCATATGTGCCAAAAACCTCTCCATATATTCTACTAATCGCCATTTTACCGGATTACAGCAATTACCGTGATGACCACGGAAAAAAAGCTCCAGAGCGTGTAGCATGTGCAGTCTCTGACGTTATTCATCAATCTTTATGGGTATGATTTGGTACGAATTTTTTTTACACACTCTAATACTGCCCCTTTGCATGGCTATTAAAATACCAGGATTGATTTCTTAATGACTTATTCCATAAACATGCTGTATCCTCCTAAGTGTACCTATTCATTATGATGCCATTTGGAGTACAGCGCTGGCGGTAATGACCTGATAATAACTTCCCTGTAATTGTAAAGCACCTTTAAAAAAAATCTGCTTCAGCTAAAAATGGATATAATTTTCCCTCCAAACACAGTTCGTCAGCCAAGTCAGTGGTTCCATCGAGTAACAAAAAGGCTAATGTGGAAACTAAAGGGCAGTTACAGCTAACAGCTTAGCATGGAGCCATGCCGAAAGCCTCACACACTCACATCTGAATACATAAACAGATTCATACAGTGGCAGGGTGCCTCAATATGAAAACTCTGGGTGAAAGCTGGGTACACCCTGAACAGCTCAGTAGACCATCACAGGGCAACACACACACAACCATTCACAGTCACATTGACATTTGGAGCAGCCAGTTAGCCTAATGTTCAAGTCTTTGGCTTAGGTCAATGGTGTCTCAGGTGTTAAAGCTCTGGGTTACTGATTGGAAGGTCACCAATATCACCAAGCTGCAGCTGATGGGCTCTTCAGCAAGGCCCTTAACCTCTACTGCTCAGTTGAATAAATGAAATTAAAAAATAAATAAATTGATGTAAGTCACTCTGGATTACAGCGTCTGCTAAATTCTTTGGATGGTGGGATGAAACTGGAGTACCCAGAGAAAATCCACCAAGCAAGCAAACTTCACGTAGAAATGGACCCAATGGACTCAATGAGAACCCAGGACCTTCTTGCTGTGAGGCAGACGTGCTGACCGGTACACAACTGTGCTACCTCAGCCATAAACAGGACCTGTATTATTATCTGAATGAAAATTTTGCCTTTACTGTATATTTGGCTTCACGTCTGCTCCGTGAGTGTAAAATAAACCCCATGCTGAGTTGGAGTGGGATTCTGACTTCCACCTGGCTCCTATTGTTTTTCATTATACCATGGTCTTTGTTTCATTTTCAGACACAATTGTGTGCTCACACATTAACGTCCTGCAAATACCAAAACAGGAAGTATCATCCTACATGTAGAAATCTACTGATTTCTATAGTTAGCACAGTTGCCTGTGTAGCAAAGCTCATACTCGGCAAGCTTACTGAAGCATGACTAAAATGAGTTTTGTGAAAAATCAGAGTGGGCAAGGACGAGATATATCAGTCTCCTTTCTAGTGAAGTAAAAGTGAACACAAGATTTAGTCAAGCATAAGACAGCTTATTACATATTACAAAATGGAGAAATTTAGAGGATGGATTGTTAATGTCATCAATTATTCACACTTGAATAACAGATTTAATTTTACCCTATGGCTATGGCTGTGTAGTGGGTGGTTAGCATGTCTGTCTCTCAGCAAGAAGGGCATGGCTTCAAGCCCCATGCCCAGTGTGGGTGTTTCTGTGTGGGTGCCTTATGTGTGAATGTAAGTGTGAATGGTTGTTAGTGTATGTGGTGGCCCTGTGATGGCCTCATCAGCTGTGTGTGTGTGTGTGTGTGTGTGTGTGTGTGTGTGTGTGTGTGTGTGTGTGTGTGTGTGTTAAATGCTCCATTAAATATTCCTAAGTCATAAACATAAATACATACAGCAGTGTGCAGTGAAGATTATACACCATCACTTTTGTCTAAAAGGGCTCCTAATAAAAAGAAGTAAAAAGTTTCTTCTCTATAATTTTTTGTTGTAAACGCATTTAAACAATGCTATTGTAGGCGAAGAGAACAAAAAAAAACAATAACTGCACTGCACACTACTGTATATAATAATAATAATAATAACAACAATAATAATAATTATTACTATTATTTAATTTTTTATTTTTATTATCATTATTATTATCATTATTATTATATGATGAATAATCAAGGTGCTAATTTTTTTATATTGTCTTTTCTTAACAGCTGTCCCTACTGCGGAACCTTTCAGTGGCCAATCAGTGGTCACTAAGGCTTCCTGCTGGAGAACCAGTACATCACGTTATGACCTTTGATCCAAATGACAGGAACTACTTGTACCTCATGACAAGTCACCATGTGAGTATGAAGGTTTACAGAAGCAGCTTCACTGAAAGCTCCTTGCTTTTTTGAATCATGTGGAGTGTAGACATTGTGTCCCCAGTGTAATCCCAGGGTTATGAAGTCATATATATTACACACCATTATTACACTGCAACCATTATAACTAGATATTAAAGTACAATTACAAAATATATTGTTTATGGTATTAGTATGTACTTATGGCTTGTTTATTATTGTGTGTTTGTTAATTGTTGGATTTTTAACTCTCATGTGATGATAATTATAAGCGATTATATTTTATACCTGTATATCCTATCACCTCCTGAATATTGATTTTACAACACAGCATACCAATGTCCTGGAAAGAGACAGACAGACAGGGAGACAGAGGAACAGGAAAACAGAGGGAGAGAGAGAGAGAGAGAGAGAGAGAGGTAGGCAAACAGGCAGGAAGACAAGAAAAAAGAGGGTCAATGAGACAGAGAAAGAAACAGAAGGACAGGGAGACAGAGATAGAGAGTGAAAGAGATGGGTAGGCAGACAGACAGACAGACAGAAAGAGAGAGAGAGAAAGAGACAGGTAGGCAGATAGACAGGAAGAAAGAGTAACAAGAAGACATCGAGAAGGGTGAAACAGACAGACAGGGGGATAGACAGCGAGACAGGTAGACATACAGACAAGGACACAGGCAGAGAGATATAGAGTGAGTCAGGGAGCCTGACTCTGGAAAGCTAGGGAGTCTTTATCTCTCTCAAAAAATGAGAGCGATAAAGAACCAGAGAAAAAAAAAGTGAGGAAGAAATAGACATAGAGTCAGAATGAAAGAGAGACAGAAAGAGGCAGGCAAACAGAGAGACAGACAGACAAAGTGAGATAGAAAGAGAGAGAGAGTCAGAGGGTGCAAGAGATGGAGATAGTGATTAAGAGACAGAGTGTGTGTGTGTGTGTGAGAGAGAGAAAGAGAGACAGAAAGAGGCAGACAGACAGAGTGTGACAGAGACAGAGAGACAGAGTGTGTGAGTGAGACAAACAGACAGACATAAAGAGCCTGTAGGAGTATGTGAGAGAGAGAGAGAGACAAAGACAGAGAGACACACAGACAGAGAGAGCAAGAGAGTAAGAGGGTGTGTGTGTGTGTGTGTGTGTGTGTGAGAGAGAGAGAGAGAGAAAGAGCAGAAGAGTAAGAGTGTGTGTGTGTGTGTGTGTGAGAGAGAGAGAGAGAGAGAGAGAAAGAGAAAGTGAGAGAGAAAGAGAGAGCAAAAGAGTAAGAGCGTGTGAGAGAGAGAGAGAGTAAAAGGGTAAGCGGGGGTGAGCAAAAGAGTATGAGGATGAGAAAGGGATCATATTTATCAATAACTTCTGCTGATTAAATTGCTCTCTTATCAATGATGTCTCTCACTCTCTCTGTGTCTGTTTAATCTCTCTTTGTAATCTCATATAGATTTTGAAAAGTCAAATCATGGCTTAACTTTATTTGCTATTTTCTTGTTGTAATTCAAGAGGCGCTGAAGAATCGCTGATCCAGTTGGCCGTGTAGTTGTACCGTTTCTCGCTCTCTTCCATGTTCAGACACATTTCTTTTTATAGTGGCTTTGTGTGATGTGGAACGTAAGAGGTGAGGTTGTTAGGCATGTCATATCTGAGCTCAGAGTTTATTGTGAGGTGTGAAATTGAATGTGAATGCATAGTCGCATGAAAGATCGATGTGTGAGCCCGAGGCGCATGAGAACTGCAGCTATACAAAACTGAGATATGACCTGACAAGCTGCCTGGGCATATGTTGTGTGTGTAGGGTGTGTGTGTGTCTTTGTATGTTTAAGTAATGTTTCTGTGTACTTAAAGCATTTAATGTATGCCCTGTGGCTAGCGTTCTTAGTGATAATTTATCAATACACTGCCAGGCAAATGAACATCTGGACTTTCTTATATTTTATTATTATTAATGGCACAGAAAAAATAAAAACTATATGTCTCAATATGTATATATCTCAGGGTTCTGGTTGTTGTAGGACTGTCTTTACAGAGACGTGACGTTGTAGAGATGTGACTGTTGACACGTCTCTACACCATCGCGTCTCTGCGACATCGCATGGTCATCGGGGTCCGTACCACTGGATTGGAAAACCAGGGTGGTTGCTATGAGCTGTAGGTCTCTGTACCACCGGAGCCAGAGCTTGGTCCGCATTGGTAACAACAGGTCGAATTTGTTTCCAGTGGGGGTTGGAGTCCAACAAGGCTGCCCTTTGTCACCGGTTCTGTTCATAATTTTTATGGACATAATTTCTAGATTAGGTGGATGTCACTTACTGAATTATTCATTCATTCATTCATTCATTCATTTTCTGAGCAGCTTAATCCTAATTAGGGTCGCGGGGAGGCTGGCGCCCATCTCAGCCAACTCTGGGCGAGGAGAGCGTACATCCTGAACAGCTCGCCAGGCCATCACAGCACTTACTGAATTACTCATCACTTAACTTCATGCTCTATTTTGTGGACTATCTCAGTCAAATCCACCTCACTTTGGCAAATAATTAATTAAATTAAGCTTTTAATTAATACTCAAACAAAGAAGGTTTATTAACTGGCAAACTTTAAGGTCCTTAAAGAGTTTAAAGCAGAGTTTTAATAGCTGTCACAATCAATCTTTATCGAGTGATGATATTCTTATAAGTTTTTTATGGGACTGTTTAAAAAGAAATTTGCATTTTTATGCAAAAGTGTATTTATGCAAATCGGCCTTTGTCTAATTAAATACAGTATGTGTACATTTGCATACTTAATAAAGCCATTAATATAGTCTTGGGATGAGATGAGAATTAAAAGTGTTGATTTTTCTGTGAATACACACACACACACACACACACACACACACACACACACAGACAGATAGTTTATTGGAAAACTGCATCTTGTTTCAGTTTAATCAAGAGAAAACTACATGAGGATGTAAATAATGTTTGTGTACAGAAATAATTTCACCTAAATTCAGCGTTTATTGATAAAACATTATTAATAAATGTGGTAAACTTAGAGTTATTAGTAATATAGCAGAAAAGGGCAGATATTAGAAGGAAAAATATAAAGAAAGGAACATTTTTTTTAAAGGAACTGATTTGGGGGAGGGGTCCATTTTGATAAGAAAGAAATCATTTTAATGGAAAAATTATAAAATGCTAAAAAATATTATTAGATGAAATGGATTGAGAAAAATAGAGAATAATTCATCATTTCATTTATTCATTTTCGGAACCGCCTAATCCTAATTAGGGTCGCACGGAGCCTGGCGCCCATCTCAGCTGACTCTGGGCAAGGGCAGTACACCCTGGACAGCTTGCTAGACAATCACAGGGGAGAACAACGCTGACGGCAACCCAATGGCCTACTCTTTACAAAAGTCAGCAATGGTTCTTCTACATGTGTCTCACCACAGACAGAGAGAGACATGGCTGGCCTTTGATAACCCAGTTAGCGGCACTGGGGGAGACAGCAGTGACAACTCTGTGATAGTGGGGCTTGAACCCCTTACCTTCGGATCAGTAATCCAGCACTCTTCCACCGGGTCACCACTGCACGGAGAAAAAATATAAAGAAAAAAATATTTTGACAGTAAAAAAAATGTAATTTTTAAGAAAAACTGATTTTGCGGGGGAAAATTTTTTAATCTGATAAGGGTTTTGTGTTTGTGAGATT
>JAOUQZ010069207.1:15000-18783 GCA_028564935.1 Neosilurus hyrtlii
TAGAAATGAAAGTGGAAATCAGGTAGTAAAAGGAAAAGCAGGGAAAAGCAAACCCAGGCTCAGACACCTAGCAATAGAGACATCTATTAGATCTCAACTTTTAGGCAGCGCTTAAATCTATATACTATGTTTCTCATACATGATCATCATACCTCACTGATAACAGTGCAGTGCATGCCAACAAGAGACCACAAAACACACAGATGTGATAACTTCAAACACCGTGTGACACAAATTTATATGTTCTCTTTTTAAATGCAACCATTTGATTGGAAATGAATGCATTAACCAGTCAAGTGTTGTGAAAACAAATACTCAGATGGATTTCAGCTTCCCGCAAGGATTTCTCTCCCTCTCTCTCTCTCTCTCCTTGGGACAACTAAAATGTTTGACCAATGTATTTGGTGCACCTTCCAGCTGTGTGAGATCTCAGTTAGGTAAATGGGGATACAAGTAAAACATATGAATAACAAGACGGACTTTATTAGGAAACTTTTCTTAACAAGGCTCTTCTCCACTGACATGTCTGGTTCTTCTTGTTACGGTTTTATATTTCTGAAAAACCTGTAATATATTCCTCAAACATGAAGGAAGCTTGGTGGAAGCACAATGCTGTAGTGAATGCTTAGCTTTGTTGATTCATTACACGATTTTCACATTGCTATGACCTTTATCCAAATTAAAAAAATAAATCTTTGGATCAATTCCAAAAACCAGTTCATCTGCTGGTTATAGCGATATTTCCTCACAAACACTGAACCACTCATTCTTTAGGTGTGCGTTGATACGAATCTTAAATGGATGGACAGACAGACAATTTAAAAGCATAATGTGTCCTCCACTCAGTGGCATATAAAGCTACTGTCTGCATATTATTGATGGGCAGGATCCATATGATTACTTTATTGTTATTTTTAATTTTTTTTACAATAACTTGGCAATACAGTAATATAGTGGTTAGCATGTCTGCCTCACATCAAGAAGATCCTGGGTTTGAGTACCAAGCTTGGTGAGTTTGCATGTTCTCGTGCACGCATGGGTTTTCTCTGGGTACTCTGGGTTCCTCCCACAGTCCAGAAATATGTGCATTAGGCTAACTATCTGTTCCAAATTGTGTGTTTTGGTCTGGCAAGCTGTTCAGGGTCCACCCTGCCTTCACCCATTGTAGGCTGAGATAGGCTCCAGCCTCTCTGTGACCCTAGAAGGATTAAGCGGTTTGGCAAATGACGGAGAGAGTGAGTGAGAATAACTTGGCAGCTTTTTTTCCCCTTTTCTTTATACATTATTTTTTTAATTGAAACACTTTACTTTTAATCTTTTACTTAAAAATGTAAATATAATTGCTTTCATAAAATAAATCCCGAGCCTATGTGTAAAATCAGTTTAAAAGTAATGGTTCTATTATTCTATCCATTCATAAATCCAGTACACTATTTTTGCTGGTATTAGCCTGGCACCAGTATCAGGTCTCTAATTATATATCCACAGGACTTTTGGACCTGACTGTATATACAGTATTACAGTGCTATCCTTGTAGGTGATAAACAGAAGCAGCATGTTGTGTAAACTATAAAAGCATGTTTACACTATCTTTATCCATGTCTTATCTCTTAATATATCCAATATTAAAACAGTCATTTAAAGTTGCACATTAATTAACAAGAAGTGGAAGTGCAAATGTAGTGAGGCAGCCCGAATGTAAACATCGCCTCCTTGATCTGTTGTACCAGAGAAGCTCCAGTTTACTTTTGAAGAAGCCTCTTGTGTTTGTTAACGGAAATGAGCTTTAACAGCACAGCTGGGAGCCTCAGCCATGTGTGTTGTAAAAAAGTACCTTTAACCATTTTGTATCACAGTGTGGTTAAATTGTGGATTCTGACTGGTCAGAAGGTATCAGTAGTGCAAACCACAGCTCTATATTAATGCACTAATTCTAATATGCTTTTGTTTCTATAGTGATGTATACAAGTAGTATCGTATACATTTAACATATTTGCTGGAATTTTTTTTCCCAGATTAAAAATGTTATTAGTATTCAAATAAAAATATGGTATTACAGGAAACCAATCAACCAATCAATCTGAGTGGTAACAGTAGCTCCATCATCACTCCACCTCATTGTTCGTTATTTTCCCGTAACAGCAAAACACAAAAGACTTATGGCAAGTAATCCGATTTACAACAGATGCAAAAACCATAAACTTATATTTACAGCTTAACATTTAACAATTGCTGACACTGACACAGCAGACTTGATCGGTTAGCCACAGAGAGCTAGTGCACCTTCCCATCCTGTAGTTCTGCAGAGCACCATACTTAAGAGAAATTGGTATAGCATCGATCTGATTTTTTGTGTTGCGAACATTGTGCCTGTACGTCCATCTGTCCTTCCGTATTTGTACATGTGGGAACCCTGTGGGGAGACTGCACATGGCAGTATATAACTGTCGTAATGGTAGTGTATGTCACATTGAAACCTTGTATCAGAAGAAATTTTTTCGGAGCTCCGCATTTAGGTCGTGCCTAAATCTTTCTATTATGTAAAGCAGTAATAAGAACAGTTCTCACCAACCCTGTTCAGATTTAACTGCCAACCATAATCTTAAGCACTTCTTTTAGCTGATTAAGAACTTCTTATTTCACTGATAAGATGGTCAAGTGGACATGATTAGGGTTGGAACCAAAGTCTTTAGGGAGGAAGAGCTCCAGGAACAGGCTTAGTGACCTCTGAATAGGAGTATACTGCTGTTGTTAGCTAATTTCATCGTCATC
Organism: Neosilurus hyrtlii; assembly: GCA_028564935.1. Taxonomy (NCBI): domain Eukaryota; kingdom Metazoa; phylum Chordata; class Actinopteri; order Siluriformes; family Plotosidae; genus Neosilurus; species Neosilurus hyrtlii. The sequence continues at coordinate 17,773 of JAOUQZ010069207.1, forward strand.
ATTTGCCAGACCACTTACTCCTGTTCGGGTTATGGGGAGGCTGAGCCCATCTCCTTGAAGGCAGGGTGCACTGCAGGGCCAACACACACACGACACTCACACAATTATTCACACTTACACTCACACCTAAGGGCAATTTGGAACAGCAAGGTTCACCTGATGTGCATGTCTTTGGACTGTGGGAAGAAACCAGAGTACCCGGAGAAAACCCATGCAAGCACGGGGAAAACACTGAGCACCTGAGCCTGGGATCCGAACCCAGGACCTTCTTGCTGTGAGGTGCACGTGGTAACCACTACACCACCATGCGGCCCTGTTGGCTAATTTTCTGAATGGTAAATATTTTATGGTGAGATTAAGCTGAATATTTTACTGAAAGGGTGCTGGTGTTGTTCGGGACCCTGACAGATATTTTTTCTCCACACTGAGCATTCACAGAACACATTTTCACACACACCAAATACAGTAGTGTATAAATCTTTCTTTCCCTTCCAGTGGGTGTCAGAGTATAAATCCTCCTTCTCCATCTGTGGCAGATCATAAACAAGACCAGATCTATTTCAAGACCAGCCACTGTATCCAAATGTAACTTTGTTATTCATTCTTTCACCACAGCTTTATATTCATCCATCCTACCAATCTATCTATCTTTTCAGCCATCCATCTATCTATCTATCTATCTATCTATCTATCTATCTATCTATCTATCATTTCAGCCATCTATCTATCTATCTATCTATCTATCTATCTATCTATCTATCTATCTATCTATCTATCTATCTATTCAGCCATCTATCTATCTATCTATCAATCTATCTATCTATCTATCTATTCAGCCATCTATCTATCTATCTATCTATCAATCTATCTATCTATCTATCTATCTATCTATTCAGCCATCTATCTATCTATCTATCTATCTATCTATTCAGCCATCTATCTATCTATCTATCTATCTATCTATCTATCTATCTATCTATCTATCTATCTATTCAGCCATCTATCTATCTA
>JAOUQZ010069316.1:0-18772 GCA_028564935.1 Neosilurus hyrtlii
CTTCCTCGCGTTTACTGAGGGAGTTTTTCCTTGCCACTGTCGCCGCAGGCTTGCTCATTAGGGATGTGTAGGGGTTGCAGAGAAAATGTTTAGATCCCTCCTTAATTTAATTTACTATGTAAAGCTGCTTTGTGCCAATGTCAATTGTAAAAAGCGCTATACAAATAAAAATAAACTGACTATGCGTCCACAGTATCAAGTGTTTCATTCAACAAATCACCCACACCCATGAAGAGAAAATGAAAGCTCCAACCAAAAAAAGACTTTTACCCATAAGAACTTCACGGATTCTTGGTACATATTTGTTTATATGTCAGTATGCCTTTTGTCACTAAAGAAAATCAACAATAGAACCTATGTTATGTGTCTGTAACAATAAAAAGTTACAAGAATAAAGTGCATAAATTTGTACTTTGTGAGAGTTATTAGAACTCTCAAAGAGGGAAATGTTGGATTACAAATTCATACAATGTTAAATCAAGGTTGCAGCATGATGTATATTGGATTTTACATTTTAAGGAGATCAGGTCTGGCAGCCCTGGTGTCTGTGACATTAACATCTTGTCTGTAGGTACTTCCTGACTATATGTTGAATGTGAAACTCAAGGCCAGGCTGTCCTTTTGTCTCTTTGATAATGAGAAGGTATGGGCGACACTCTCAGGAAGTTGGATTAGCACCTATACATTTAAGTGACATTGTTAGGCCGATGAGATTCTCTTACCGGTCTGATTCCCGTACTGCATTTGCATGCTTGGTTTAGATTGTCTCCACCTCTATGTATCCCTCTCCCTTGCAAAGTATAAATTCTACAGTGCTGGCCTTTAGTCAGGCTTTGATGATTGAAGGCAGAACTTACAGTCAGTTCTGAATAAAGAGCAAGTTCTGTTTGAAAGATATCCCAACACCTACTGGTCTCTGGTTCGACAAGGAAAGGAAAAAGTTCCCAACAGGGGTTGTAGGAAAATGTTTAACTACCTCCTTAAATTACTTTTACTATGTAAAGCTGCTTTGTGACAATGTCAACTGTAAAAAGCACTATACAAATAAAACTGAACTGAGTATACTACACAAACCAATATTGGCTCCCACACTAGTATTTTCTATGCAAATGTTAACAGTGAGCATGTATATTAATTATATGCATTCATAAGACCTTAGCAGAAATTCAATGCGGATTTCCAAAGAGGCTAGACACTGGAGTGTGTCTAGTGGGAGGTAATATACGGTAGCTAATTAGAGAGGTGCAGGTGAAAGTCATTAATACTCAGGAGAGTGGGTGTGAGAGTCGGGGCGCGAATCAGGCGTGGGTGTAACAATGAGGGGAAACAGCATTTTTTTTAACACCTCATGATACTAAGCAGAAATGAATACATTTTATGGAATTTGTCAGCTTGGTGTTTTCACGTAACTTTCAGTTTGAAAATTGCAAAGCTATCAAGATTTCTAAGCCACCCAATGCATGCTGCATTTTTATTACTAAACTGTACTAAAATTGGTAAAGAAAATCTCAATAATTACGCATGACACATAATGTACACTTAACCGTAAATCACAGACCTGATAAGGGTGACATAAATATATGTGCTGCAGTAAGTGAAGTGCAATGCATGATATTATGGAACTATAAATGAGACTTAAGGTTAGCTTAGATGCCCAGGAATGCATTTTATGGAATGCTATATGGATGGCCCCCATACCACCCACCTAAATGGAGTGACTTTTCCTTTTCACCCCCCTACTTCACATATTCCTCCGCCTACCTTTAATGAGTAGTTTTAGTAATCTTAATGAAATTCCTGCAAAGGCTGTAGAAAATTCAATTTGAAAAAAAATTCTCTACTCAACTTACACCCTTGTTATTATTAGTTTTTGAAGAATCCTTAAGAATGAAATATTTCCTTCTAACAATGCAACAAGCAGTAATTCTCAAAAAAAGACCAAAACTATCTTGATTGTATCTCATATTGCCCAATTTCATGTCTTGGCTCCTCATCTAGAGACTGTCCTTCCCTCTGTAATTTCACATGACCAAACAGGCTTCATCAGAAATGGACATTCATTTTTTTATTATTATCCAACGTTTACTAATAAAATGTATAACCAACTGGCTGTTGAATCAGCAGAGGCAATAATTTCACTTAATGCTAATAAAGCAAGGAGTTCCTTTTTTAAACTCTTGAAAAAATTCAGGTTTGGATCTAAGTTTTTAATATGGATTAAGGTGTTTTATACTCACCTCTGGCTGCAGTACATACCAACTGTAAGTTATCCCCTTTCAGACAGGGGTTTTCTCTGGCTCCCCTCTTTATTTTCATTAACATTTAACAACACATCTGGTGAAGAAGGCTCAAGAGTGGCTGTAGTTTCTGAGGAGGCTGAGAGAGTTTGGCAAAAAGCATTCTGGCCAGCTGCATCACCGTGTGGTATGGCGGCACTACTCTTATGGACCGCAAATGCTTGCAGAGAGTGGTGAAGACTGCTGAGATCACCAGGACCTCACTGCCCTCTCTGCATCTACCATCGCAGAAGCTGCCTCCATCATCAAAGACCCTACTTACCCCCAACATGGACTATTCACAGTTTTACCCTCTGGCTGGAGGTATAGAACCTGCAGGTTATGGAACACCTTCTTCCCTAATGCCATCAGACTCCTTAACAGATGGCAGGAATATATAATACCTTATTTGACTGTTTACATCCTTGCCAAGTGCACATGCAATATTGCATGTAAAACAGATGATGTTGTACAAAGTATTTATAATCTTAGTGCATAGTTTTTTTTTTTGCAATTTTGCACAGTATATTTACATTGCACAGCCACAGTCTCATCTATGTGTAGTTTCTATCTATATTTCAATATTTCTTGTCATGTAGTCTGTCGATATCCTTGTTTGTTTTTGTTTTGTTTAACCTATATTTTTAATACTTTTGATATTCGATGTGGACAGCAAAAGAAGATTTTCATTGTACAGGGAAACAATAATCCTGACTGTACATATGACAAACTTTTTAAACCCTTTGAACTTGAACTTAATTGCCTTAATAATTGAACCCCTGGCAATCTCGCTGAGGCAGAATGTAAACATTATGTGAGATCCTAGTGTCATGCCTGTCTCATGTTCTTCTCTGCTCTCTCCCTGTTCAGGTTATATGATTCCCTCTGGCACAAGCAGTGATTGCCGGCCCCGCCCTGATCATCCCCACCTGATCCCCATCACAGTCCTGGATAAAAGCCCCGCGCTTATCCGGCTCCATTGCCAGACCGTCTTGTGCCATCACAGTGTTCACGTCTCTTGTCGCACGCTTACGATCCAGCCCACCCTACCTACACGGTCAAAGTACCAAACACACTCCGTCCTTAAATAAAGGAACCTTGTTTTTTGCCCATACCTGTGTCTGTCCTGCTTTTGGGTCTATCTGCCTAACGCTATCGTTTCACATTAAAGGTATCCAACGGGGAGGCTAAGAGCACAAAATCTCACTTTATGCCATTGACATTTTGGTATTCATATCAGACCCCAAACACAGCCTCCCAATTCTTTCAGACTTAAGGAAATTGGAAAAAGTTCAGGTTACAAAAAAGCGAGCTCATGCCTATTGGTGTAATAGCAGAATATGCTCAATTGCTTGAGTCAATACCATTTAAAATTTTGCGCATAAAATTTAAATACCTAGGTATTTGGATCACTCATGGATATACTCATTTATATCAAGCCAGTTGCACTCACTGCTTTTTTTATTGGGCAGGAGAATGAATGCTGTTTAATTTCAGTGTCTTCCAATATTTTAACTGAAATATTCTTTACAAAGATTTCTTCCTTTATATGGAATCTCAAATTAAATACAAAGATTCCATAGGACTGGAGGTTTGACTCTTCCAATTTGTTTTATTCTATTACTAGGCTGCTGAAATAAGGACAATTCTTTACTGGCTAACAAATGATGAAAATTTAACATCTTGAGTGAACTTGGAACCTTCAGATAAATATTATCAGTGTTACTGGTTGTACGGTTCCTTAAAATATGGTTTTAGTATTAGACTTTCTGCTTTCTGTTCTTTTAACCTTCCTAGTGTCAACTTTTATAGTTATTTGCAGCTTAAAAGTTTCCTCACTAATGTTGACCTTTTCCCTTCTTGCCCATCACCTTCTCTTTTGGATATTTTAGATTGTCAACCTGTCAAGAAGACTATGAGAACAGTACATCACCTTTTAAACACTCAGAGAGTGACAGAACTTGAATCACTGAGGGATAAATAGGAGGGTGACTTGGGTAAACAGATATCTGTATATTTAAACTATGGCACAAAATGTTAGACAGAATACATTCTTCCTCCATTTGTCTTACACATATGATTATTCATTTAAGGGTAGTTAATTGTCTGCATTAGACTAAAGATGACAGATATCAACAACAGCCAGCCACTTTAATTCTTAGGATTTGAACTTGCCTGTTAATAAGTTAAGTTAATAACTGTCAAATGTGTGTAAGGTATTTATTAGTCCACACAACATAAAGCAATAAATGGGCATGGACTAAGAAATACCTTACACACATTTAAAGTTGCCTGAATTTAATAACCATCAAATGTGTGTAAGGTATTTCTTAATCCATGCCCATTTACTGATTTATTTGGTGTAATTTCAGGGAATGTAAAACTGACTGAGCATAAGTCTAATATGATTGCTTTTTGTACTATTCTGGTCAGATTGATTTAGTTAAAGTGGAAAGAACCAGCCCCTCCTTATTATGAACACTGGGTAAAAGATGTTCTGCATTTTGTGCAACTAGAGAAAAATCGGCACAATTTTTATCCGCTTGTTTGTTTGTTTGTTTGTTTGTTTGTTTGTTTATTTATTTATTTATTTATTTATTTATTTATTTATTGGATATTCTGTACATACACTCGGTGCAGCACCTTCCCTTTCTCCACCTTCATGGCTGAAGCGCCCTCCAGCAAGGCATCTAACCACAAACTGCTCTCCCGACATTTAATATGTGGCAGCCCGCGGCTCCAAGTGTGCGTGCTCACCGTTTGTGTGTGTGTGTGTGTGTGTGTGTGTGTGTGTGTGTGTGTGTGTGAGTGTGTGTGTGTGTGTGTGTGTGTGTTCGCTTTGGTTGGGTTAAATGCAAAAGCTACATTTTCTTATTTTATATAATCCATATGGAACTATATATACACTCAGAAACTGTGACAATGACTTTTTACTGCTGGTGATATTAACTCTTACTAAAATGGTTTAGGACTACAATTGCCATTACAATTAAAAGATAACCAAATATACTTCAAGTTCAACTACAGTGTAGTAAGGTTTCTGCTACATGGTTTGTATTTTAATTTGGTTTCACCCAAATGAGCATGTGTTTGCCCTTTAGGTCTGAGGGAGTTTTTCCTTGCCACCATCGCCCCTCACTTGCTCAATGGATATGTGTAGGGTTTGTGTATACTTTACCAACTTTGTGTTTAGTATGTAAAGCTGCTTTGTGACAATTTCAATTGTAAGGTGTGCTAAACAAACAAAACTGAATAGTGCTGATCGATTACACGTCTCCACTTGCTATGTTGCATGCTACGTAGTATACACATCAGGCCAAGCAGGACAAACATATTTGCTACTGCATCGGGTGACGGTACACAAGTCATGGCATGTTCTGGAGAATTTTACATTGCTATGCTTAGCAAAGTTTGTACATGCTGACACCAATCAACATTCAGTTGTTAGCTGAAGAGATAGCTGCAATGCAGGGGCAACTGGTCAAAGGAAAGAAGACAATGCTTGTTGACAGGTGAGACCTCTGGCCCCAACGGTAGCCATTATGGTAAACCTGGGAGTCAGCCAGCTGCAATCAAACCAGCTGTCTGCTTTGTTGAGTGGCTGGCTAGCTGCTTAGCAATTCATATTGAAGAGATAACTGGCTATCAGTGGCTAAAGTTAAAAACATGTAAAGGATATATATGATATATATTAGCTGCATACACAAAATTGTACATACTCTAAATAATGCAAAAATAAATCCTGTGATGAATTTACGTATTCATGGTATTTATTCAGACATTGTGATTTGTCTATAATAACAATCTTATATTAAATAACCACACACAAACAAACATGCTGTAGAAATGTAGACACATTTAAATGTAACATTAGATTTCATTCATTCATTCATTCATTTTCTGAACCGCTTGATCCCAATTAGGGTCTCGGGGAGGCTGACAAATGTGGGCAAGTCGGAGTATACAATACGTCTACATTATTGCATGCCAATACTAGCATTGAATTTACTGTCTACAGACCGCTCCAACACCTGTATCTGCCTAATTCTCTCAATAATTTTTTTAAAGGTCATTGTGATATTCAGCTATTTTTATAATGAAAATGAATAAGTCACCCGCTCCAGAATAATAAGGATTAAGTCCCATTAAGTCCCAAGAAAAGCCCAAAAACCAGCATGACTCCGTGTATATAGAACTCATCTGTTGCTAGGAAGGCCACACTTACTGGTGGAGAGCCAGATTTATTAAGTGTATGGATGCTAAGAGTTTTTAAATGCAGACATTCAGAAAATGGTTCTGTGACTGTAATTGATATTTTCTTAAAAAAGTTTTTCCTGATTAGTGGCATACAGAGTACATACTTTGTTGTTTACTCAAGTGGAGAAGTTTGTCATAATTAGCCCCTGCCGATGCACACATGCACAGTTCTAATTACAGCAACATCTGGTGATCAGGCAACTGAATTTAATTGACACTTAGGTTGCACACAAATGGAATTATTTAACTAATAATGTGACTTCTGGTGGTAATGGATAGCACTATTTCTTAATGAGCTGCATATCAAAAGGGGTAAATACATAGTCAAACACCACATTATGTTTTTCCATGGTAAAATATCACTTCATTAAATTGGACTATGTTATGAAGGTCAATTACGTAAGATCCAAATACGAAACATCCATTTAAGTTATGAGTTGTAAGGCAACAAAATGGGAAGCAAAATGGGGTGAATACTTTTGTAAGCCATTGCAAAATTCCTCTTTTACAGCCTGTGGTAAAAATTATCTCAAAAAAGGAAAAGGATGAGATCCTCACAGTAAACCTCTGCACGGGTTCTTACTTTCTCCTCCTCTGTTTATTCTTTCCACTGAGACTTCAGCTGTAGCTGTTAGGCCACACCACAATACCTCAGGTAATAGAATGGACTGTCAGATTTCAAGCAATTGTGGACCCATTTAAGAATTTTGTAAGGTATAAAATAATAATGTTGTAAGGTATAAAATCAATTATATTATTCAATTATTATAATATAGTATGGGGAATTTTGTATAACTACATTTTTGACTTCTTTTTTAATGAAACAAAATGCTTTACACTTTTACTGTGCTTGATATGTGTATTGACCTAAATGATATATTACATTGTCTCAGCAAACTCTGAAAATGTAATAGATTCAGTAACCCAATAGATTGAGAGGTCATCTTTACCTAAATTTTTAATTGGCTGAAATTACATTCTACAAATTGTTGTCATCCTGAAACTGTTAGACATATTTCAGAATATTCCTTTTTTACCAGAGCCATCCCCTTTTACAAAGTTTTAAAATATATTTACTATATTTATTTTGAATAACAGACAGCTTCACAATGCTATGTATTATTTTATCTCTGATTTTTTTCCTTTTGTAGATGGAGAATTAAGTTTTTAATTTCTTTATTTTTTAAATTCAATGTACCCAAACTACCCCTTAACCTTTACTTTTACTTAGCCAATATTAAGAAACATTTTTGTCAAGTCAGGTCAGTTTGCCTGCTACAGTATAACACAAGACAGTACAACCTGTGTCTGTCCCCATTACCATGTGGGTTAGCCAGGGAAGGTGCAAAGCTAAGAGAAGATAACCCCAACATAAAATTTCTTGCTGCTTTGTGAGAAGGTTTGGGAGAATCAAAGGCTACTGGAGTTAACCCAGACAGAAAATCAACAGGGTAGACTGGGCTCTTCAGCCTTGGCTGGAAATCAGTCTCTGTCTCAAGGCAAGTAGATGAAAGTCCATATGTCCTTGCACACTTGCCATTCCTCCCAGTTCCAAACATACTCTCCTTGCCATTCCTTTGGATCCAACTGGGATAGGCCAAGAGAGACACATTGGAGGATTAATAGTGTGTCTGTACTTGCAGATGGTGACAGCAGTTCATTTGCAGTTGCTTGATGCAAGGAACCCAGGCACTACAGCACAATGGAGGTCACTCCATATTTGAATGTTTACTCAAGTATAGCTACAACATGGGAAACGGGCTATTAATCATCTCCAATTCGTTTGTAGAGCAGCATCAGGTGTTGTTTCTGGTGCTGGGAGAAATGTATACATTTCACAGATCAGCTACTGCCTGCCAGCACTGAGATCATATTCTGTGTATAAAAATCTGAGCGGTCCTCAGACAATAGGGTGGTGATCCACTACATCCACCTGCTTCATTGGGTGTAACAAGACAAGTCAAAACTAAATGTAAATGATATACCTAACTCATCAAAGAAAACGAAACCAACTTACCTGAGAATTGCATCCTGTAACATCAGGACATTGCATCCTAGACCTTACCGACACAGACAACCAACCTGATCTATGAAAGACAGCTGTTGTTCATCTTAAACTGGACAAACTCAACATTGACACTGCAGCCTTGCAAGAGACATAGCTCAAGGGATCAGGCTCGCTAAAAGAAAAAACTATTTGAAATGGCAAGGATACCCTGATGAAGGCAAACATCTACATGGTGTTAAAATTACAGTCAAACACATTCTAGCATGACCAATTGAGGATAATATTACTGAAATGTGAGGATAATATCACGGAAACTGAACAATACTCATGGAAGTGCAAATGTCATATCTGCTTATGCAACCAATCCTAGTATCTTGCAAAAATGAGAAATTCTATAGCAACTTGCAAGGAGTGAAAGCGAGCACCAGTAAAAGGGAAAAAGCTGTAGACTTTAATACAAGAGTAGGAGCCCATCATGCCAACAACAAGTCAGTAACTTTTTGGATGTTGCATCAGAAACCGGCTCTGTGTAACAACCAGCTTCTTCAATACAATGTCTGTTTACAAAGTCATCTGGCAGCATCCTAATTCAAAACACTAGCACCAGCTTGATTACATCATCAGAATCAGAATCAGAATACTATATTGACTGAATTCTATATCATTACAGAAAGAATAGATCTATGTGACTTCCTAAACAGCCACACATATCCCAGTGCTTACTGTGATACAGAGCACCCCTTGATAATCAGCAAGGCATGACTCCAAGCAAATAAGCTCTTCAGAGGAAAGACCAAAAAATAAAAATAAAAAGCCAACAACCAAACTAAACCCCCAGTAGACTGCCAACCCAAAGAAGAAAGCTGAGTTTGTTAATCAGTTTGAACTTTAGTGCTTTTAGTCAGTCCCCAATGTCATCAGCTGCAGAGACTTTGGCAAGGCCAAAAGAGATGGAAGAAGGAGATGGCAAAGGGAAAAAAGAATTTAGATCCAAAACTTTTTTAAAGAAAATGCAGAGATTTATTCCTCTAACTGACAGGAAAAGAGCTACACACATTCATTTTATAACAATCCATTAGACAGCACAAGAATAAAGATGAAAAATGCAAAAAAGAAATTGCAGAAAGTAGCAGCAAATCTCTGCAACAAAATGCAAGCAGCTGCTGACTGTGGAAATCTAAAAGCCCTTTATGACGGCCTTAATTATTGGTCCACATCCTAGTAATGTGGAAATGTTGAAAACACCAGATGGAAATATTTTGGCTGACAAGGCTGCACAAATGACCTGATGGGTAGAGCACTATTTTATCCTGTATTCCCCAGACTGTCCCATCTCAGAAGATGCACAAGACCATTACCCTCAGCTTTCCATTGCACTCTCTCAATGAACCACCCAATGAAAAAAGAGTTTTTGAAGGCAGTTGATTTACTTGTCAATGGAAAGGCACCTGGAAACAATGGAATACCATCAGATCTCCCGAAATCATGTAAGGAAACCCTCATGCCTCACCTTATAGATCTCTTGACAAATTGCTGGCTGGAAGGCAAATTGCACAAGACATGAGAGCTGCAAAGATTGTCACACTTTATAAGAACAAAGACAACAAGGGTGACTGTAATACCTACAGAGGAATCTCACTTCTTATTGATGTAGGAAAAGTGTTTGCACGAGTAGTACTCGGAAGTTGACAACAACTTGCACAGTCTATCCAGAATCCCAGTGCGGCTTCTGTGCCAGCATATCCACCATAGACATGATCTTTGCCCTTGGTCAACTTCAAGAAAAATGCGGGGAACAAAAACAACCCCTCTGTATGCGCATTGCCAACCTCCCAAAGAGTTTGGTACTGTTAGTAGGAAAGGCCTCTTCATTGTCCTCACCAGGAGTGGCTGTCCACCACAGTGCAGTTTGATGGTGAAACATCTTGAGAATTTCTAATCAACTGTGGTATGAAGCAAAATTGTGTCCTTGCTCTTACTTTCTTTGAAATCTATGTTTCTGTTTTTTTCATGGTGCAACCCATGACTGCTATAACAGAATCTATATTCAAACACGATCTGATAGCAAACTCTCCAACCTGGCACATCCATGAGCAAAGACAACATTGTGTACTGTTCTGATAAGAGAATGGCTGCCATTTTTGAAAGAGCATCTGCACCTAATGTAACAGATCCTGCACATCCAAAGTTGGGCTCTTCAGCCACATGACAGCATGCACCAAGAAACTGAACCAAACTTGACTGCTGCATCCGCCATATACAGGTGAAAGAAGGCCATCATAATCAAGAAACAATTAATCCCTTTGTTTTAAATATAATCAATATTTGGTATGAGGTACAGAAATTACTTGGAAAAATGCTTTACCTGTCATGTTTTAGTCCTATTTAAAAAATCTAATATTTAATTCCTGGGAAAAAATGATCTGGGTTTCCAAATATGGGCCAGTAACTGTTAATGGAAAGTTTGATACACATATTATCAAAACAGAGCATCTGCATGTAATCTGTCAGAACTCCTATTAGCATGTGGCCTTGAGGGATTCCCGTAACCATGGGAATCCTGAACTTGAGTCACATGACATGTCATCATCATTAACAATGTGAGGTCCTCTGTCTGTGAAGGAAAAAAAAATACAATTGCTTATTTAAAAGTTATTTAAATTAATGTTATTCATTGCTGTCTTTTCTTTTAAAACTTGGTGTAAAGTTCCAGCAGTAAGGGTTGAATATAAGGGCTGTAGTGATCCAGCTGGAGAAAGTTTGGGGTGTAAGCAGGATGCCGTTTTTTCTGGAGGTCTTAGCTTGTGGCTAAACATTACATTAGCTTAGCTTACATTCTAATACTAGTTAAATCCAGCTTTTGCCATGTTTCCGGCCTTTCTATAGAATGTAACTGTGATTAATGTTTTAGAAAAATGAAAACGGGGCATAGTTATTTCTTTTGAAATGTGATCTTGTGTCAACCAGCCTGAGTTTGTGACTTGTGTTGCATTAATAACCTCTGTTGAACAACTCTGTTGACTTAGACAACTTGATTGTCATTCAGTGAGTGTTGCAACACAGACTTTTAAACAAGATTTCATACTCAACAGAGTGTCCTGTGAATTTTATTGGAGAGATATTTTCACAAACACTTTTGTTTCAGTGCTCTCCTCTTTCATTGGATTACAAATAATATTTCCAGATGGAAGTAAATACAGCTGCTCTTCTTCTAGCTCTTCTCTGATGATGATGCAACATTCTGAAGCTGATCCTACATTGACTTTTTCTGCTGATAAATACTGGATGAGACTTCTAACTAAAGGTCCAGGTACTCCTGATGTAGTTCAGGCCTATACACTTGGTCAGAAATGGAAAAAAGGGACTGACCCAACTGACCCCTATCATTGTACATTGAACTATACAAGTGAGCTGGATGAAATGTATGTTGAAGCATTTCAAGAGGGTATGGAAGGGCACATGGAAGAACTAAAATATCTGACAGTTTTATTTCAAAGACAGGTGTGGCAGCAGTAGTAACATTTACTGATGCACAAGTAGATTGTTATAAACTTCCGCACCACGTGTCACCCTAGCCATAGCACATGGTGAGGAACCTAAGGCTATAGGGCACATGTTAGCTGAGGCTTTATCTATCACTGATTGAATTCCATGCTCATCATGCACTCAGATGTGGCACATCCCACATAGTTCTAGCACACCGTTTTGCCTTGAACATGTAGTTAGATAGTTTTCATGGTAGAGAAAACACAGATCTTCCTTACACTGAACTCACGCTTTCAACTCTTACAGCCTCACTCTGGTAAACAGGCCCCACCGATGTCAGTTTTTGATCTGTCCAGTGATTTACATACCTCTTAAACCAGAAATTCTGCGTATTTGGCAGAAACAGTACCCATTGCCAAAGCATAAAACTACTATACAGGGTCTCATTGCTGGAGTATTGATCTCAACTTAGTCCAAATGGAATACATCTATCTTACCTGTGCCTAAACCAGTGAAATCTGATTATTGTATGGTAAATGATCTGAGACCAATAATCCAAATTGAGTTGCAGGCCATGTTTGCTTTTACCTGCCAGTGTACATGCGCTCAGTTGCCAAAGGGGTTTCATTCATTCACTAGGTCTCTTTAAACACTGCTTAAAACAGGATATTTCCACTCTGCCTTCAGATATAATGATCGTGAATTATGTCAATCCTTAATCGTCCCAATCTTTATTTTGTTGTTTGTTTGTTTTTTTTTTAAATTATGTTTTCTTGATCTTACAAGGTATAGCTGAAACATTCCAGACTATTGTACAGACACTGCCTTATTATGCTCCCTCTCATAAATAAAGCATGAGTCACAAATCTGTCAGCCCTCCCTTATCTGGACACTAAGTTGAAGCTGTGTTCATGCAAACCAAACAATTTATGTCATGAGCTGCAGCACTCTCTCCAGACTACACAGCATTGATTCATTTAGAAGTTTCTGAAGAGGACGGACATGTTAATGCCATACTTTATCAGAAAAAGGGGGAGGATGAAATAGTCTCAAGAAAAGTTTGATGTACTATAGTTCAAAATTGAAAACTGAGTTCTGACTCTCATATGCCAATCAAACTTCTGAAACAGATAATTGATGCTTAAACTTTCCACATAAGGTGGCAGTACTGAAATGCAGGGGACATCAGAAAGAAAATAGTTTCATTGTGCAAGGGAATAACTAAGCTGATGCAGAAAAGCAGCAGGAGGATATGAGGGACAGTAGAGTAAGTAGACAGACAGTACAGATAGAAAGTAAAGAGCAAGGACCACAGTTGACAGAGGAAGTTATCAAAGAACTTAAGTAGAAAGCAGGAAGGTATGAGCAGGCTAGATTGCCACAGAAGGTAGCAACAGAAAAGGTTGGACTTTGGAGAAGTTTAAGTGGCTGTAAAGGGAATTTATTCCAAGATATGGATTTTCTAGTTGAATCAGATCAGACAATGGTTCACACTTTGCTAATAAACATTTGCAGAAAGTGGAAAAACATTTTTGTATTATTCACAAATTTGGCTCAGTATATTACATAGCATTATAGGGCCCAGTGGAAAAGGCTAACATTGTCAGCCCCTCGATGCTAATAGCACCATCCGTGATTGATGAATTGAGTCATGCCTCATGTCTCTTGTGCTATGTGGGAACTCAGAGCCCACTCCAAGCATATATTTCTTTGTGTGGAAACAAGGTCCCTGTCTTTCCTTTTGGTTTCTCTTTGATCGTACCCATTAAGCTAAATTAATAAACACAACTTAGCCAAATTGAAAGATCTCCACACAGCAGATGAGAAGAAGCAGGTATCTTTTTATTCAGATTTGAAGTTAGTCACATACATGTCTGAGAGAGCAGCTGGTCTGAATTCCCCTCTCATATATACTTTCAGTGCCCTATGGTGGTTCCTTCTTTTAATTTACATATGTTTATTCAATTTACAAATATTTTCATGTATTAAGCCATTTTGTCTCTGTAGGAAAATTTATGTTTGTGTGTTTACACTGTGTTTATTTCATGTCCAACATTAACATTGTGTTGCACTCTTTTTAAAAGAACAAAGTTCTTATGACAATACTATTTTGTATTTGTAACATTCCACTGTGAAAAAATGCAACCTTTCTTATCTGTTCCTCCTTATCTGCAAGGCTAGTTGCTCGCCTTGCACAATTGCACTACTCATGTACCATATATGGTAATACCCCTTTAGTGTTGTTCTCTGTGGAAAACTACTACGCCCAGACCTCAGGTATAAATACTGTTGATTTTGATGTATCTTCAGAAGGCTTGAATAAACTGCAAAAAATTTGCGACAATTTTCCTTTTCATGGACTCCTGACATGATTGAGGCCTATGGGACTGTATAATTACCAAGAGCCATTCTGCCTGTATGCCTATGAGCATGGAGGTACCGCCTCTGCTGTCTTGGTGCATGGAACATGGGGAGGGGGCGCCACACTATTATCTTCCATCTTTACCTTCTCCATTCTTCCGGGTTCTGCCCACGTGGGGTACACGTCTCTCTTGTACCAAAGTTTGGTTTCTGGCCTTGGGTCAAATTTTTGATCCTTGGCTGCAGGTCTCAGGTTAGCGTTAGTAAATATTTCAATCATCTTAGCATCGACCACTGATTGGGACCATATGGCTTTAATGTCTCCTATCACCAGCATCTGTCTCATTGTCTGCTCTTTAAACCTTGTAATCCACTTTTGATCTCCTTTACAGATGTTTGGTAACCTGCTAATTAATCCCACTAGTTCCATGAATGACCAGGGCACATAGGCCTACTTGTTAACTTCTATTATCACTGGCATCTGGGCTGTTATGCCTTCTTCCTGTTCCTCATCGCTCACAAGCGTTTTGTCTGGTATGAGCTTCTTTTTTCTTCTATCTTCTTCTACTTGGGCTTTCACTTCTCTAAGCACCTCCTTAGTCTCATTTATTCCTTCCTCCAAATCTTCATGTTTCTCTAATCCCCCATTGGAGATGGAGCATGTAATGTTCATCCTGTTCAAACCTCATCTGGGACAATGACATGAAATTTTCCTGCTTGTCCCACATTCCCCACACTTCCATCAGTATTTATTTCTGCAGACCTTTGTTCTGCTCCCCTTCTTTTTCCATCTTGTCTGCCGCTCGTATGTGCAACATTCCCTTTAGCTCGCATACTCTCAAGACTGGGCTTTCCACCATGCTTTGTCATCCAATCGTTTATCGCTCAGAGCTGATTGTCAGTCTTTGTTTTTACTGATGGCATATGTTTCACCTTTCCTTTAATGTAGTACTCTTCCTCGCTCTCCTCTCCCACCTCACCTTTGCTACGTAAGCTTTGTTCATCCTCCTGAACTTGGTGATGCAGTTCCCCTCCTGTTGTTTCCTTATACTGGGTCTGTTCACTGTCCTGCGCACCTTGATTAGGGCCCGCTTGGAATTCTTCCTTTGTGTTGTGTATTCTCAACCATTGATTACCTACTGTGGGTGTGCTTTAATATACTTTGGTTTTCGGCTGCCATTGTCCCACTTGGTATCCTCCATCCCTTAGGTTTATCTGCAGTTGTCTGCATTCCTCGTCTCTTCCCAGCAATTCTTCACAACCCTTTGAGTCCCAGAGCAGGATTTCTACCCTGGAGGCTTTCCTTTTGATCTTGCCCTAGATTTGGTGTTCCCCATCTTTTTTATTCTCTTTGTTTGATTTAAATATTCAAGTTGCCTTTAAACTGGCCCCCTAGTATCTCTAAATTCACTTAGTGTATAAATCTCTACTGGTTGTGTGACAGCTAACTCTGTATGAAAATGGCTTTTCCTGCTCCTCAAGTTCCCCCACTGGTGGGGCTGTAGGCTGCTTCTTTCCCCATTCCTCTCTAAGCTTTCTTTATATTTTTTCCTCTTCCTAAAAACACTTCACTATCTCTTTCTTTCTGTCTGTCTTTTCACCTTTTTCCTTCATTTCTCCCTTACTATCTACTCTTCCCTTCATCTTTTTACATCTTTCCTGATTAAAGGTGCCAGTTATTGGCCAATGCAACTCCCCACATGTCCAGTCATTCCACTTTTTCCTATATTTCTCGATTTTTCTCCTTGCCTCTTTATGTTTTAATTTAATCACCCCTATGGGTGTAGTTGGCATCTCCTCCCTGCTCATGACACACCCCTGTCTAGCCCTATGTCCAAATCTTCTATGGTTTAGAGACGAGGGTTCCTCATCCCCCAGTTGATGTCTCCAGGGCAACCATGCTTTAATACTTCCTACTGTCACACCTGATAACACTGGGGAAGTTTCCGCTATGATCTGTAAGTGAAAGTGAATTTATTAGGTCAAGCAATATCGACGTTGCTAGACCTCTTTTCCACAGCACCCACCTGGGATCAAACTGCGATAGTGATCTTTAACCGCAAGCAATATCCCCTTTGTAATGGCCTTTCCCAAACTAATTCTGCCAAAGGCTCATCATCTTCTGAGAAGGGGTCAGGAATGTAATCATACACTAATAATGTTGTACTGGCTTTTTGTGGTTGAGGAATTTTAATATTGTCCTTAAAACTGGGTCCAGCACACCAGGCCTCCAAAAAGTCTGAAGCTTCTCTTCCCACCAGACACCAGGAAATTGACTTTTTAATTCATTCAATCCCCTCCACTCTGTCAGTTGCCACAGATTGTGTGTAATATTTCCCTCTGGCCGGTATGTCTTCCTCTTTTTTGTTTTTGCAAAATCTTTCATCCCAGAAGTGCGTCCTTATTCCCTCTGTCTCCTTAAAAAATTGCAGATGAAAATCATTCAACCAACTCGACATGGTACTGTTATTTTCCTTCACTATATACTTCTACAATACTGCTATCCCTTTGTCTGCCTCTACTTTCAATTTTCCTCTTTCATTTCAGTGCTGTTGCTATGACATCCTGCTTTTTTTCTCTAACCACTCACTTCCGTTTTTACACCTCTAGTCCTCAGTTGCACCGTGGGGCTTCCTGTGTGTGTGCGTTCCCTGCCCATTTTGTGTGTGTTTCCTGTTATCTGCAAGTCTGCTTGTAATGTGTTTGTTCACCACTTCACACCAATATCCACCTTATCCACTTAATAATTCACATCACTCAATTTCGGCTCTCATTACTGCTAACACTACTCCAAACAGCACACCCTTTGCTGCCGGCAGCACAGTATGTTTTCAACAACAGCACAATACAACAGTTCACAATCTTACGTCAAAAACAGTTTTAACACTTTTACCACACTTCCTCATGTCCCATCCTGTTTCCAAAAACACAAATGTTTTCTGCAGTGACTCACCAAAATATCCTACCATGCAGACCTGTTTATTTCACAACAGCAGTATCTAGGGACAAATATCTCCACCTGCCTTCACCTGCAGGAATTTTCACTTGTACCAACTGCTTCACCCGCAGGAATTTTCTTGTACACACTTACTGCCTTTATTAATCTTTAAAGCAGGTACATCTGCCTGTTCTTATCTGATTTTTATATTTTCACTTTCCACACACTAGTTCTTAGCATGAAGCCAACTGCCCATGCCTTTCACCAGGGTTAATTCCGCTCAGACCACAGATGTTAATCTAACACAGACTTTGAGTGTAACAGGCGTCTGCTTACTTTTCTATTTTGATGCTGGCAGTTCTGTAGTCCGCAGTGCCAGCAGTCCTAATTCAGGCTCTCGGACTCACGTCAGCCTTTCCACGCTATCCCGGGTTTCAGCACCATTAAAATATGTCAGAACTTTAAGTGTGAGAGTGGGAGTTTGTGGGGAAGAGGGTGGGGGATGGGGGAGTGGGGTCAAGGTGCCCTGGTTTCCGGGCAGTGCGACTGGAGCATCGGGGTGGGTGCTTGCCCGCTCTGGGTGGTTGTCTGGGGGGCCTGGTTCTCCTAGGTGTGGTGTGGGCCCTCTGCCTTGGGGAGGGGGGGGTTGCCTCAAGGACCTTGGGGCCCTTGGCACTACGCCTTAGCTGTCCTGGGTGGCCGGGACCTGGCGAGGTCGGCGGCTGCCAGTGTTGGCTTGCTGGGTCCTCTACCTCACGGCCGCTGGGGGCTCTGGCTGGGGCTTTCCTCTGCCACCCTCTGGGTAGGCCCTGGGTTTTCTTCAGTGCTAGGTGGCTTGGGTTCGCGCTCTTAGGTGACTGCTGATGGCCCGGGTCCCTGGGCTGCCCTGGTCTGTCTCTGGCCGCTGTGAAGGTGTGGTCGCAGTTACACGGTCTTGCTCGTCACTTGTTGCCGATCACTCACTTGTTCCACATGTTTTGCATGCTGGCACGGTCACCATGTTGCCTTTTATTTATTTGTTTGTTTATTTATTTATCTATCTATCTATCTATCTATTTATTTATTTTGGGGGGGGGTGTTGTATGTGTGTGTGTGTGTGTGTATATTTATATTTGTTATCTAATTGATAATTTTTTATGATGATGATTTTATAAATATTTGTTATTATAATTCTGTATTCTTTTTTCTTCCCTCTTTCTCTTTTATTTATCTATTTATTTTTGTTGTTGTTGTTTAGTTTTGTGTGTATATTTATTTATTTGCTTGTTTGTTTGTTTATTTCTGTCTCTGTGACTGTGTGCTCATTACTTTGATGGAAGTTATGTTATGTTTGCGATATGTCTTTTTGTTCTTGTCATTATTTAACAGGCTCTTGATTAATATCAGCTCTATTTTTCTGTAAAAGCCGCAAGAAATTTAATGTTGTATTTATGTACAGATGTAGCA